>JAWPHD010006757.1:0-139700 GCA_037043455.1 Cyrtodaria siliqua
TGTACTTTGTACTATATTATGCACTATTTACTATGTGATGCACTATGTACTATAGTATGCACTATGTACTATGTGATGCACTATGTACTATATTATGCACTATTTACTATGTGATGCACTTTGTACTATATTATGCACTATGTACTATGTGATGCACTATGTACTATGTGATGCACTATGTTATGCACTATTTACTATGTGATGCACTATGTACTCTATTATGCATTATGTACTATGTGATGCACTATGTACTATATTATGCACTATGCACTATGTGATGCACTATGTTATGCACTATGTACTATGTGATGCACTATGTACTATAATATGCACTATGTACTATGTGATGCACTATGTACTATAATATGCACTATGTACTATGTGATGCACTATGTACTATATTATGCACTCTGTACTATGTTATGCACTATGTACTATGTGATGCACTATGTACTATAATATGCACTATTTACTATGTGATGCACTATGTACTATAATATGCACTATGTACTATGTGATGCAATATGTACTATATTATGCACTAAGTAATATGTGATGCACTATGTACTATAGTATGCACTATGTACTATGTGATGCACTATGTTCTATATTATGCACTATGTACTATGTGATGCACTATGTACTATGTGATGTACTTTGTACTATATTATGCATTATTTACTATGTGATGCACTATGTACTCTATTATGCACTATTTACTATGTGATGCACTATGTACTATATTATGCACTATGTACTATGTGATGCACTATGTACTATGTGATGCACAATGTTATGCACTATTTACTATGTGATGCACTATGTACTCTATTATGCATCATGTACTATGTGATGCACTATGTACTATATTATGCACTATGTACTATGTGATGCACTATGTTATGCACTATGTACTTTGTACTATGTGATGTACTTTGTACTATATTATGCACTATTTACTATGTGATGCACTATGTACTCTATTATGCACTATGTACTATGTGATGTACTTTGTACTATATTATGCACTATGTATTATGTGATGCACTATGTACTCTATTATGCACTATGTACTATGTAATGCACTATGCACTATATTATGCTCTATGTACTATATTATGCACTATGTACTATGTGATGTACTCTGTACTATATTATGCACTATTTACTCAGTGATGCACTATGTACTCTATTATGCACTATGTACTATGTGATGCACTATGTACAATAATCTGCACTATGTACTATGTGATGCACTATGTACAATAATCTGCACTATGAACCATGTGATGGACTATGTACTATGTGATGCACTATGTACTATATTATGCACTATGTACTATATTATGCACTATGTACTATAGTATGCACTATGTACTATGTGATGCACTATGCACTATATTATGCACTATGTACTATATTATGCACTATTTGCTATGTGATGCACTATGTACTATGTGATGCACTATGTAAAATATTATGCATTATGTATTATGTGATGCACTATGCACTATGTTATGAACTATTTACTATGTGATGCACTATTTACTATAATATGCACTATGTACTATGTTATGCACTATTCACTATGTGATGCACTATGTACTATATTATGCACTATTTAATATGTGATGCACTATGTTCTATATTATGCACTATTCACTATGTGGTGCACTATATACTATAGTATGCACTATGTACTATGTTATGCACTATGTACTATGTAATGCACTATGTACAATATTATGCACTATGTACTATATTATGCACTATTCACTATGTGATGCACTATGTACTATATTATGCACTATGTGATGCATTCTGTAGTATGTTATGCACTATGTACTATGTGATGTACTATAGTATGCACTATTTACTATGTGATGCACTATGTACTATATTATGCACTATGTACTATGTTTTGCACTATTTACTATGTGATGCACTATGTACTATATTATGCACTATGTACTATGTGATGCACTTTGTACTATATTATGCACTATGTACTATGTGATGCACTATGTACTATGTTATGCACTATGTACTATGTAATGCACTATGTACTATGTTATGCACTATGTATTATGTGATGCACTATGTACTATGTGATGCACTATGTACTATGTGATGCACTATGTACTATATTATGCACTATGTACTATGTTATGCACTATGTACTATGTAATGCACTATGTACTATGTTATGCACTATGCACTATGTGATGCACTATGCACTATGTTATGCACTATTCACTATGTGATGCACTATGTACTATATTATGCACTATTCACTATGTGATGCACTATGTACTATATTATGCACTATTCACTATGTGATGCACTATGTACTATTTTATGCACTATTCACTATGTGATGCACTATGTACTATATTATGCACTATGTACTATATTATGCACTATACACTATGTGATGCACTATGTACTATGTTATGCACTATGTACTATATTATGCACTATGTACTATGTTATGCACTATTCATTATGTGATGCACTATGTACTATGTTATGCACTATTGTACTATATTATGCACTATGTACTATGTTATGCACTATTCACTATGTGATGCACTATGTACTATATTATGCACTATGAACTATGTGATGCACTATGTACTATGTTATGCACTATGCGCTATGTTATGCACTATTCACTATGTGATGCACTATGTAATATGTGATGCACTATGTGATGCACTATGTACTATGTTATGCACTATGCGCTATGCTATGCACTATTTACTATGTGATGCACTATGTTCTATGTGATGCACTATGTACTATATTATGCACTATCCAGCTTAGTTCTAGATCTACGAAAAAAATATCTGTGTCATTTAAAGCCATGTTAAAAAGCGGTTCGTTACTGGAAAATACTAAATAGTCCGGAAAATTTCAGTTTGCAGGTATTGGATGTTTAGAATACTGTTTATCTCTTCTCGAGACAATGTACAAACAAAATAATACAGTTGTGTTCCCGATAGTACACTGTACTTAGTGTGCAATGCTTCTCAAACTATAGTTCGTTTATTTAGACAGTAACGTACGTTTCATTTTAGACTAGTTTGTGGTTAATATGTTTTAAAGAACAATACGTAAGCACAAACTTTTGGGTTGTTACGTTAGATATAGTCTATATCTCAAAATAAAACCACATAACAAATAAAATATTTGTGAATAGTTAAAGATACGCGGCTTGGAAGGATTAATTTGTGAACTTGAGCTTGATATTGAGAATCCGTGTAGGTTCTATATTGAGACAGCAACCTCGCAGAGAGATAAACTGTAATATCCCTTCAGACCTGCCTCCGCCGGGGAGCAATCCCACGCGGGGTAAAGGTGTGCAGCTCTTACGCTCAATGCCTTATCCACCGAACTGCCGAGTATTTCGAAATTATATTGAGAAACGTGTTGCAAAGCATTAATTCGTTTACCTTAATAAGTATATCTTTCTACATAAATCATAATCAGGCCTGGATTTCACCAACCATTTTTCAAAGTATTCTTAGACTTGAGCTCAAGTACTCAAATATTCGCATGAACTTCAAAGCTAAACAATCGCATGCAGTTATTTATTAGTATTTATCAAATTTATACATAGCAGCTTGTTATGAACGTTTATACGTTAAACTTAAGAAACATTTGTGATTGAAATGTGCATACTTGGGCTTAAGTCTAAGAATAGTCTGAAGAATGGTTGGTGAATTCATGGCCAGGATTCCGACAAAGACATTGTTGTCAACCGGCATCAATAACATTATATTAGGGGTAAACGGTTTTCTCACATTGACAAAGGAGATATCAATGGGTCAATAGTCTTGATATCTAAGAAAAGCATTCGATGTGGTTGATCACATCATTCTTCTGATGAAGCTATCTTACTTATTATAAAACAGAACACAGTTCACAAAACTGTTTAATTAACTCACATTGAAAACAAAGCATGTGTTTAATAAATGGAACTCTTATCTGAATCTGAACGCATCCGTGGCCGTGATTGTACAGACGCCGCGTCTAAAACTTTCTCGCCTTTAACCGCGGCGCGTTTGAATCCCGCTGGGAATTAAACTTGTGAAGTGAGAAAGTGTCCATTCTAACGTATGGCGGGGATATACAGGACTGGTTCTTTCCATGACAAATGGGGAGGTCTGTCTCCACCACAAACAAGTCGACGTATGGCTTGACATGTGCTAAAAATAACGCAAAATACTATTCAAACAAACAAACAAACAAAAACGTATAGGTGACGTTGTAAACAAACGACAACATTGATTTTGACTGCGAATGTCTTTTGGTGTGAATCCGAGGTGCCGCCAGTATGGATTTCTTCTAGATTCATTCGAGATATGATTCCCTGGATTGATCGAGATGTTGCGCATGACGGCGCCCCATATTGGCTGATATATTAAGAATAACACACGGTTTGTGTTGATATAGTATCAATACAAAAACGGTCTCGGTTTTCACAAACGGTCTCTATTCGAATCGAATTAACCTTTTCAATAATGGCAGCGTACTCAACGAACCCACGTAGGAATAATCAAAAATGATTCAATTTAGGGGCGTCCGTGGCCGAGTGGTTAGAGTTTCTGACTTAAAATCACCTGCCCCTCATCGCTGTGGGTTCGGTAGGTCCCATGAGGAATCCTTATGTGAGGAAGCTATTCAGCTGGCTTGCGAAACGTCTGTGGTTCTACCCAGGTACCCGCCTGTGCACGAAAATTGGCTGGAGGGTCATCTGGGGTTTTACTTCACCAGTTGAAGCTAGAAAGTCACCATATGACCTTAGCCGTTGGTGCGATTATAAAATCCAATTGAATTCAATTCCGCTTGTTGTCATGGGGAGTATCCGACATTTCACTGAGTTTAGCTTGAGCCTCTGCTTGTTGCAGTGAGGGCAGTCCGACACTGTAGTTTAGATTAGTCCTTCGCTTTCCTTTGCCGTGGATGGGCACTCATGGATCAAGGAATGAGATTAAGGGGTCCAGCCTTAAACAAATAATTGACAAAATCGAAACAAATCCCGTCTCATTCCATTTGTATTGATATTTTTTAATCTCTGTTCCGCCGTCACCCTCACTCCTCGTCTAGCTTCTCCTACATATTATGTGACCTCACTCCTCGTCTAGCTTCTCCTACTGATTATGTGACCTCACTCCTCGTCTAGCTTCTCCTACTGATTATGTGACCTCACTCCTCGTCTACTCCTACTGATTATATGAGGTAAAGACGCTGCGTTTGAAACCTTCTCGCGTCGGAATGCTCCGACTTGTAAGTGGGAAAATTTCGAGTTTTACGGATAGCGGGAGGTATTACCCTGGATTACGTGGGCACTAAAAGGTCGGTCGTCATATATATAAAATGTACTGCAAATGACGTAAAACACCATTCAACCAACATAAAGATCGTGTTGTCTTTCAATTATTTGCAATTCCTATAATGTAGGACCTACCGGTGAAACGCCCTTCTATAGGACCCTGCAATGATATAGGACCCTTACATAATCGGGTTGTGCGCGTTCGCGTTCGCTAATTCAATTAGAATTAGATGGATCCTATTTGACTTGCCGCCTGACAACCTCGTATTGGATTTCCACTGTTGAAATCATGTCACTGAAGCCGATACCTGACGCGCTTTGATACCATTTTACACTGCTTCCATTGACCAGCGAGTCGAAACGCCAATATTTTGACTTGAAGTCTCTTTTCTGTTTTTTAAACACATAGGACGTTTTTTTTATCAGGAAAACGAACGTTTTATCCGTGGAAATATTAAAAAGTGAAGGTAAAAAACTGTTTTCAAAATGTCTATTTTGTTTTCCGCGAGAAAAATGTCGTCAACGAAAGTAGTGAAACAAAGCAGTGACATTGCTAAACGTGACATGTCACAGAAGAAAAAGGTTATCAGGCAAGTAGTCACCTTCTTACTTTTGTTTTATAACGTCGTCGTCTCCAGGTGATATGAAAAATACGGATTCTATTTGTGGTGATTTTAATAATTAAAACACGTAAACCTGTAACTGTGACGACAGTAAAACAGTAATGAATATGTCCGTAATAGCTCATCATTTCTATGAATGCTAAAGCAAACTATTTTCGTGGCATCAGGTTCTGCATTACAGATAATAGCGTACAATTCATAGGATGGCGGGAGGTGTACAGTACTGTTTCTATTCAGGAAAAGTTGGTGGTCTGCTCCACCACAAAAAATCGACCGTCGTATATAACCCTGCATGTGTTGAAAATGACGTAAAACACCATACAAACAAATCAAATCATAGTTATTGCTCTGCCGTTGTTTCGCACTAAAAAGAAATAAATCGAGCGTTGAAAATCATACCTTATTTTTCTATTCAGTTTCCTTTTTGTTTGAATATTAAAGTGAAACTAGAAATTAGAATTTCCTTTTTCTTCTTTCATTTTTACCATAAAAATATACGAGTATTATTTTTCTAAATAGTTGAAGCATTATATTCAATAATTAGTAATATTCACCGTCAAAAAAGAAAGTGTGTACTCAGATACTTGCGTAATCAACCTAATTACAATTTTTTTCATTTCTTTAAACCATTAACAAACATCATAACGTTTAAAGGTGATGCTTCGAACATTATACGTGATAATTTTCGTGAGACAGGTTAGTTTCACCCTACTGTAACTCAGTCGTTGCGAGGACCCATTGCCACATATAAGTATGACATCATTTGTATACGATTCCTTTAGAATAAAATATGTTTATTTTCCAATCATGGGCCATATAGCATACAGCATATAATCACATAGTTAACAATACAATACCACATAGTTAACAATACAGTACCACATAGTTAACAATACAATACCACATAGTTAACAATACAGTACCACATGGTTAACAATACAATACCACATAGTTAACAATACAATACCACATGGTTAACAATACAATACCACATAGTTAACAATACAATACCACATAGTTAACAATACAAACCATAGTTAACAATACAATACCACATAGTTAACAATACAATACCACATAGCTTAATATTGCAAGTCAACAAACAAAAGCTTGATTTTGATTAGAAAAGGAAACATAAGTAATACAATTAATATAATAAACAATCTGAACAGTTTTACTAACAGACTTCACTAGATCTATTTAGAATTTATAATAATAATAATAATCTATGGACAAACGCCCTGCTATTGATATTGACTAGAGTTATACACATACAAGGTGACAGTGAAAGGATGAAGTATACGTAATATCTATAGCATAATGTTTCGAGTATATGCGGTTTATACTGCTTCTCGAGGGCCGCAGGCCCGAGAGTGCAGTATAAATCGCATACGAGAAAAATATGCTATAAATGTTTTGTACCATAGCCATTCAATGCCGGTAATTGACATTTTGATTGGCAGGTTGTGCGTAAACATTACACGTGTAACATTGGGTAGAACATGGTATAACTGCCGAATTTGTCATTTATAGCACGGTTGAAATATACCGGTAGTTATAGTACGGTTTAGACTCAGACCTTCAGGCTTATGAAAATTATATCATAAGCAAGAACAAAGGAAAACCATTAGAGCTATGGTACAAAACTGAGTTATGTTATTTAAGTAAATCTGACCTTTGGTGGTAGCACTTGTATAAATAGTTAGATAAAATGGTAATGACTTCGGTACTTTCATTACTGAAGAGCCAAAACATTTCTGCACTGTTGACGTAGTTTTAGAGTTACTACAAAGCTTTTGTATCTTTTCAAATAATTCTTGTCTGTCTGCCTCATAGTGGTTACAGTTAATTACAAAGTGTATTTCATCCTCCACTATCCCCAAATTTCAAATTTTACATAATCTTTCTTCAGGTGGAACTTTCTTGTATCTAATTATTAGCACTTATTATTATGTTTGAAAAACATCTGTTAACATCTCTATCTTTAATGATATTCAAGTATGGCTCCCTATGTAGTCGACATTTAAATAGTAAGTATGTTCGTAATTTACCAGTATTACTTTTTCCACAATATGACGTTGTCTTACATCATTCATATTTAAATTGTTCTGTCAGTTTAACAATACGATACACATGTTTACTATACAATAATTTAATAGGGATATTAAGGTAGTTTAACAAAAAATAAACTCTACAGACCCAACATTTTTGTTTGCTGTCATGCAACCTACAGCTTTATCTAAGTGCATCTGAAAGAAATTCACTAATATTTTCAGACTATAAACGTTGTAAAACAATAATTGTAGTACATAAAGCTTCTCTTTCCAGTTCACCCATAACAGCTGTATTTGATGCTTTCTTTTAAATTCCTAGCACGTATTTTACAAATTTTCACATGGTAGACTATTCAATGTGTTAAATTGATTGTATATGGATTTTTATTTAAAACGTTTTTATATAAGAATCGTATAAGTAGCATTTGAGACACGTATATACTTTGGCGCAAATTATGTACGATTGTGGCAGAAATTGTGGTGAAATTTTAATGATTTACGTAACGTAATCAGGTAATGTGAAATGCTTTTGTCATACTCACTGTTGTTTCGCTGTGTTTTGTTTTGTATATCTGGAAAATTGAGAGTGACAGAAAGAATATTTGAGATAAAGCTTGAATATTATTTCACCCCTCCACCCCCCCCCCCCCCCCCCCACCCCCACACACACACACCCGACCTCCACCCCACCCCCCACACCCGTTGTCCGCGATCTAAGAAGATGTTATAACATATTGCAGAAAGGTTTATGAACATTTAGGAATCAATCTGATTTGATCAATGAAACATTCCGGAGAGGTCCTGGTGTTAGCATGTCCTACTATACGCATCTACGATTTTACTCCGGTGTTAGCATGTCCGACTATACGCATCTACGACTTTACTCCGGTGTTAGCATGTCCTACTATACGCATCTACGACTTTACTCCGGTGTTAGCATGTCCTACTATACGCATATACGACTTTACTCCGGTGTTAGCATGTCCTACTATACGCATATACGACTTTACTCCGGTGTTAGCATGTCCTACTATACGCATCTACGACTTTACTCCGGTGTTAGCATGTCCTACTATACGCATCTACGACTTTACTCCGGTGTTAGCATGTCCTACTATACGCATCTACGACTTTACTCCGGTGTTAGCATGTCCATACTATACGCATCTACGACTTTACTCCGGTGTTAGCATGTCCATACTATACGCATCTACGACTTTACTCCGGTGTTAGCATGACCTACTATACGTATCTACGACTTTACTCCGGTGTTAGCATGTCCTACTATACGCATCTACGAATTTACTCCGGTGTTAGCATGTCCTACTATACGCATCTACGACTTTACTCCGGTGTTAGCATGTCCTACTATACGCATCTACGACTTTACTCCGGTGTTAGCATGTCCTACTATACGCATCTACGACTTTACTGCATCTACGACTTTACTCCTGTGTTAGCATGTCCATACTATACGCATCTCCGACTTTACTCCGGTGTTAGCATGACCTACTATACGGATCTACGACTTTACTCCGGTGTTAGCATGTCCTACTATACGCATCTACGACTTTACTCCGGTGTTAGCATGTCCTACTATACGCATCTACGACTTTACTCCGGTGTTAGCATGTCCGACTATACGCATCTACGACTTTACTCCGGTGTTAGCATGTCCGACTATACGCATCTACGACTTTACTCCGGTGTTAGCATGTCCTACTATACGCATCTACGACTTTACTCCGGTGTTAGCATATCCATACTATACGTATCCACGACTTTACTCCTGTGTTAGCATGTCCATACTATAAGCATCTACGACTTTACTCCGGTGTTAGCATGTCCTACTATACGTATCTACGACTTTACTCCGGTGTTAGCATGTCCTACTATACGCATCTACGACTTTACTCCGGTGTTAGCATGTCCATACTATACGCATCTACGACTTTACTCCGGTGTTAGCATGTCCATACTATAAGCATCTACGACTTTACTCCGGTGTTAGCATGTCCTACTATACGCATCTACGACTTTACTCCGGTGTTAGCATGTCCTACTATACGCATCTACGACTTTACTCCGGTGTTAGCATGTCCATACTATAAGCATCTACGACTTTACTCCGGTGTTAGCATGTCCATACTATAAGCATCTACGACTTTACTTCGGTGTTAGCATGTCCTACTATACGCATCTACGACTTTACTCCGGTGTTAGCATGTCCATACTATACGCATCTACGACTTTACCCCGGTGTTAGCATGTCCATACTATACGCATCTACGACTTTACTCCGGTGTTAGCATGTCCATACTATAAGCATCTACGACTTTACTCCGGTGTTAGCATGTCCTACTATACGCATCTATGACTTTACTCCGGTGTTAGCATGTCCTACTATACGCATCTACGACTTTACTCCGGTGTTAGCATGTCCATACTATAAGCATCTACGACTTTACTCCGGTGTTAGCATGTCCATACTATAAGCATCTACGACTTTACTCCGGTGTTAGCATGTCTATACTATACGCATCTACGACTTTACTCCGGTGTTAGCATGTCCATACTATAAGCATCTACGACTTTACTCCGGTGTTAGCATGTCCTACTATATGCATCTACGACTTTACTCCGGTGTTAGCATGTCCTACTATACGCATCTACGACTTTACTCCGGTGTTAGCATGTCCTACTATACGCATCTACGACTTTACTCCTGTGTTAGCATGTCCATACTATACGCATCTACGACTTTACTCCGGTGTTAGCATGTCCTACTATACGCATCTACGACTTTACTCCGGTGTTAGCATGTCCTACTATACGCATCTACGACTTTACTCCGGTGGTAGCATGTCCTACTATACGCATCTACGACTTTACTCCGGTGTTAGCATGTCCATACTATAAGCATCTACGACTTAACTCCGGTGTTAGCATGTCCTACTCTACGTATCTACGACTTTACTCCGGTGTTAGCATGTCCCACTATACGTATCTACGACTTTACTCCGGTGTTAGCATGTCCCACTATACGTATCTACGACTTTACTCCGGTGTTAGCATGTCCTACTATACGCATCAACGACTTTACTCCGGTGTTAGCGTGTCCGACTATACGCATCTACGACTTTACTCCGTTGTTAGCATGTCCTACTATACGCATCTATGACTTTACTTCGGTGTTAGCATGTCCTACTATACGCATTTACGACTTTACTCCGGTGTTAGCATGTCCGACTATACGCATCTACGACTTTACTCCGGTGTTAGCAAGTCCGACTATACGCATCTACGACTTTACTCCGGTGTTAGCATGTCCTACTATACGCATCTACGACTTTACTCCGGTGTTAGCATGTCCGACTATACGCATCTACGACTTTACTCCGGTGTTAGCATGTCCTACTATACGCATCTACGACTTTACTCCGGTGTTAGCATGTCCTACTATACGCATCTACGACTTTACTCCGGTGTTAGCATGTCCATACTATAAGCATCTACGACTTTACTCTGGTGTTAGCATGTCCTACTATACGCATCTACGACTTTACTCCGGTGTAAGCATGTCCTACTATACGCATCTACGACTTTACTCCGGTGTTAGCATGTCCGACTATACGCATCTACGACTTTACTCCGGTGTTAGCATGTCCTACTATACGCATCTACGACTTTACTCCGGTGTTAGCATGTCCGACTTTACGCATCTACGACTTTACTCCGGTGTTAGCATGTCCTACTATACGCATCTACGACTTTACTCCGGTGTTAGCATGTCCATACTATAAGCATCTACGACTTTTCGACACTATACACTACCCTAAAATATACTCGTACGCTGATCAAAGAGAAATTGATGGCGAAAGAGTTTGTAAGTTGAGTTCAGGGAGACATTATAGCTATGTTTAATAATACATATTGATGTCATACTCAATATTGATAATCCCTTTTTATTGTTGCTAATATGGTCACTAACATGTATCCACCATAGCTCATGTTGAGTGATGCGAACAGTTCGGATACTACAGCAGCATGCTTTGATCTTCATCTTTCGATTTAAAGTTTTAGTGCATACAATATTAAGAAACTAACACGCCAAAATAATGGCAAAATACACCACCAAACCGTTTATCAAAACTCTATCCAGGTTTTCTGGTCATATAATAATGTATGTGCCGATTAAAAGTATAGTTTTGTTTTCACATGTTCTTAAAATATCCATGATTGAATATGTGTAAAATGAATTATGAGTTGGTAACTCTTTATTCGTCGCTCCAGTTTTGGGGTTTGGCTATCTGGTTAAAGCCGTTTAGATTGTGCCTGTAGAGTTTGGATTCTCA
This sequence comes from Cyrtodaria siliqua, assembly GCA_037043455.1. NCBI lineage: Eukaryota > Metazoa > Mollusca > Bivalvia > Adapedonta > Hiatellidae > Cyrtodaria > Cyrtodaria siliqua. The sequence continues at coordinate 12,371 of JAWPHD010006757.1, forward strand.
AAATAGGTAAGTTATATATATACCTCGTCATCAGTAGGTTTGAAACAGTTTACTTACGTTGTAAAACTTGCCTGTTGTTGGCGGGATACCTACTTTAATGCTTATGATAAGAGAGCTGAGCTTAATTTTAAATCCGTAACTATTCACATTTAGATGGGTATATGCCTCTCGCTTCATCATATAGGCTGGGAACTCGCCAATAAGTTCGTGAAGAACTTATTGTTTATACTAAAGAACTAACGTTTATTGACACATTGTTGGTATCCTTATGTGTACGACCGTACGAACTGTGTACGTCTTGTCGCAGATGTGTTTGGTATTGCTAGAAAAAGACAAAAAGATGTCATGTTGATATAGACAACTACAATAAGAAATGTTTCTTATGATGCTTTTTTTTAGTTATGTGATAAATAGAATCTAATATTAATGCCTATTTAATGTTGAATTTATTAAACTCGTAGGATAAAACGGATATCATGCTCGGCACAGCCTCGCATCATATAATTTTATCCAGCTCGTTTAATAAATTCAATATTAAACAGGAACTCATGTAAGATTCTCTATGAACAAATACTAAAATGTAAAAGAACAATAAGTCTGAGATGTGTGTACATGAATGTACTGCACATGTACACTTGACAGTATATTAAAGGGACACACGGCTCTCTTGATTAAAAGAATAACAACAAGCAACTTGTTTTTGCATATTACTAACTTTTGACTGCATTGCACAAATAATACGTTCAAACACATTTAAAATAAGATGGAACAATGGTAACTGGAAATGTTATTTAATTATATGCAAGCAGGTTTAAAGTTCAAAATGAAACTGGATAAAGAAATCGAGACGCTAATTTCAATGCTTGATAAACACTTAAAGATTGCCATGTGTTACTTTAAATATGTTGACCCGGGCTTAACCTAGATTTCCCTCCATGGCTTAACCTAGATTTCCCTCCATGGCTTAACCTAGACTTCCCTTCATTCATTACATATGGTTCAAAGCAGAAGTCCAGTTAATCAAACAGCATGTATTTACATGAAATTAGAGAAGCACTTGTATCAAACGAGGCATTGATTTTTCGGATTTTCAAAAATATAAATCAATTTTTTTCTCAGTTAGAAGTGTTAGCCAATGTTGACTGTGAGCACGTCGCGGAAAGGTTTCTATTGGTTGAACTTAACGGCAGTCGATTTCGCTATTGAAGGTGATTCAAACACAATTACTTTATGTTTACTGAATTCGGAGCAAACGTTTACGTACTATTTTGATTATGTTTGAATTCCTGCTATTGGTCTGTCTAGCACTTTAATTCGTTAGAAATTGACAACTCTTCATATTTGTTTTGCAACATCGAGTATTGACATGTTAACTGCTTTTAAAGGGACACATGGCAATCTTGAGTTTTATTTAAACATTACAATTTGCTCCTCGGTTTACTTATCTTGCGTCATTTTTACTTTAAAACTGTTTGCATATAATTAAATAAAAATTTCAGATTTCAATTTTCTTCATTATTTTACCCTTTTTTTAATATATTATTGGTGCAGTATTATCAAAAGTCAATAATATGTAAAAACAATTTGCTTTCAACTATTCTATCAATTAATATTGATGATTGAACAAATGCAAGTTAAGAGAAAAACTAACGGGACGCCGCGAGTTTTTAAAATATCAAGATTGTCCCTTTAAGTGCTGACTTTTTTTTTGTTTTTGATAATTTTATTTAGACACTTGTGTACATACATACATGATATAAATATGTGTACATGCATACATGATATAAATACAAACACATTTTAGGCAAAAATTGCATATAAGAATACATTCGATGAAACTAGATTGAGAAGAACAGACATGGAATGAAATCTGTACAAACTAAAGTAACATTAATATACACCTTTAAAGCATCAGTATTAAAAGGTGGAATAAACGTTGTGAATGTTATGGTTTAATTGTTAAAGATATTATTCACAGTGTTCCATCTCGCCTTAATAGCATTAGATTTCTTTTCAGGGTACATATATAATGAGAATAATTCAAGGTGTTTATATCTCTTCAAATGCTCAATAAAAACGCTATAATTTGGGAGACATTGTTTCAGTTTACAGGAGTAGACATAACTTTTAAAAATGAGAAGACAAATATTAATTATCGAGTGAATGACGTTTTCATTCTGTTCAACATATAGGAGGATTTCCTGGGGCTTTATTTGCACATCAATACCACATTGATTCTTGATTTTTTCAAAAAAACGTCAAAGGACATTTTTTGGATACATACATTCATAAAATAAATGTAAAACTGTTTCTTTCGAGTTGTTACAAAACGTACAAAGTTCTGTTTCGGACATTTTGCACTGATAAAGTTTGGCATTGGTAAACAAAATACGATGAAATATTTTGAACTGCAGGCTCTGCAGATAGGTATCATTAGTTATTTTAAAATTTTGTTCGTATAACATTTCCCAGTCCTCAGTTTGTAAGGCTATTCCAAGTTCTTTATTCCATTTTTGCTGGGATTTGTTAGGTGTTTCTGCAATATTTTTTAAGAATTCTGGATTAAAAGTAAAGTTAACCTTTTTTGTTGCCTTTAATTTGTTGATATTTTTATTTATAGGATGTTCAATTCTAGTTTCATGTTTAATACTTGTTTTCCATGTATTTGGAATTGCATTGAGTAGACCATAGTATATAGTAAATGGAATCCGTATGTCATATTTATCTGAAAATTCTGTATAGGACAATAAGTTGCACTGTTCACTAACAATGTCATTTATAAAGAACACCCCCTTTTGACAAAAAGCTTTAACGATATTTAAATCCCAGGTTAAAGCAATATTTGAGTTATAAAATAAAGGTTCTGATAACATTTCAATTGCGTTTGTTATACATTCACAGTCTAAACAAGCCCATGAATGCATTACATTTTTCCAAAAACTATTTTGATAGTTTGCTATTTTATTAATTCCATCTTTATGGAGATACCACACTTTATATCCACCAAACTCGTCTAGATCATTTAGAACAAGTGTTTTCCACGGTGAGAATATTTCAGGATCTAAAAGTTTTTTAACCCATACTAGTTTCAGTGACTGGCTTAGTGATTTTATATGTGGAAACTTAAGACCACCGTTTTTTATTGAATTTATTATAACCGTTCGTTTAATCTTATCCATTTTCCCCGACCATAAGAAATTAAGTAAAATATTTTGAAATTCTTGGAAAATATGATCTGGGGGGTCAGGAAGGACAGTTAAGCAGTCAATTATGATGGGAAGTGCAAGCGTTTTGATAACTGTTGTTTTGCCAATAAGCGTAAGATTTCTAAAAGACCAGTCGTTTAACAGATTTTTCATTTTATTAAGTTTATCATGATAATTATTTATAAAATAGTTGTCTTTATCTAAGTTATAAGTTATTCCTAGAATTTTAAAATCTCCTTTATAATTCCAGATCACTGGTTTATCAGTATGAAGTTTTTCGCGACAACCTTTTCTTGCTCCTATCCATATAATTTGGGTTTTGTCAAAATTTACTTTTAAACCGGAGCAAAGGTAAAATTTGTCCACTATTTGAAGGGCATTATTTAATGATTTTTCATCATCCTCCAGAAAAAGAGAGGAGTCATCAGCATATTGGTTTAATAAATATTCAGAGTCTCTTACACGTATACCATTTATATCGGGGTGATATTTCAAAGCAGCACTTAAAAATTCAACACATATTATAAAAATATACGGCGAAAGAGGATCGCCTTGTCGAACACCTCTTTGAATTGAAAAAAAATCTGAACAATGTCCGTTATTCAGTACGCAACTAGATACATTATTATAAAAAGTGTGAAACCAGTTTAAAATTGAATCTCCAAGATTAAAGAAACGTAAACATTTTTCTATAAATTTCCATTCTAAAGAATCGAAAGCTTTTTCAAAGTCTAGTAAAACAAGAAGTCCGGGTATATTTTCTTCATCACATTTTAAAATAAGGTCAGATATAAGTCGTGTTAAATCACCCATTTGTCGTCCCTTTAAAAACCCTGTTTGACTTTCCGATATTAGTTTTGGGAGTATTGATTTAATTCGATTGGCAATAGCTGAGGACGCAATTTTCCCATCCACATTTATAAGCGAAATAGGTCTCCAGTTTTTTAAATGCAGTTTTGATTTACCTTCCTTAGGAAGACAAGTGATCACACTTTGCCTTTGAGAAACTGATAACGACTTGAACTCGTATCCTTGATTCAAAGATCTAACCATAAAAATACCAATATCTTTCCAAAAGAATTTATAAAATTCAGCAGTAAAGCCATCTAAACCTGGAGATTTATAATTTTTCATATTTTTTAAAGCATTTAAACATTCATTTACGCTAAGAAGTCCCTCTAACGAGTCGCGTTCTTCTTCGTTTAACTTGTTTAAAAAAGGATTGCTTGTATCAAAAAATAAACGTTCGTTTTCCTGTGATAAGGGTATTAAAGGTTTAGAGCTGTAAAGAGTTTCATAAAATTGTTTTTGCTCTTGAAGTATTTCTTTTAAGTCTGTTATTTCATTTCCATCACTTTTTATAATTTTTGGTATTAATTTTTCTGTGTATTGCCTTTTTTCTAAATTGCAGAAGTATTTAGTAGATTTTTCCCCTTCTACTTTCCAAGTGCTGACTTGTTAATTAAAAATTATAACAGTTTACTTGGCAAACGCCGAAACAATGAGTGTAGTCCATAAATAAAAACACAAATGAGACAATGCATTGATAGATTTACATATTATGCAACTTATTTTTTGCACGGGCTGATATGACTGTTGCACTAGTCTCAAACAAGTGTTATTTAGAACAGTTGGAAAAGAGTGAAAGAATTATCTCAACATAGCATGGAAAATAAAGTAGATATTACTTATTAAAATGCAAAGAAAAATACTAGTAAATCGAGGCGGTCATCTTGGAATAATGACGCCATCAAGCCTCATTCGCATCTCGTTCATTCCTTCAAAGCTTAACTCGAATGCCTCCAGAAGGTCAACATATTGATTACGGCATCCTAAGATTTCCACCAAAACGAATATGCATTAAAAGCGGAGTTATCATCAACGTTTTGCAATGTCATTTAGCCGATTGGTCCGTCTGTATTTTATTTACATGAAAGCAGCCATAAAACCTTCATCTGTATTGTAAATAATAAGCATTCAACGCAAATCATACATCAACACGTGTGGTTAACCGTCATATTGTTTATATTATAGCAGCTAATGAACAGTGCACTATTTTCTGTGCCGTTGCCTTTCGGCTAATAAAATTTACAGATTTTGAATACCGACCCGAAGAATGACGGGATTGGCCGAGTTTACACGACATGATCCCGAAGAATGACGAGATTGGCCGAGTTTACACGATTATGTGATGCCTGACAGGATATGATATCAATTAAAGCAAGAAGAATAACGTCACATTAATGCAAAAACATAAATCTTGATATCCTAAAACATGTATTGCTCCAATTTATTTCATAGGTTTTATTTATTTCTTGATTATTATTTAGTATTTATTATTTCCTAAATACATATATATTTAGAATTCTGATTGCTTTCTCCTGTTTATCAACACATGGTATACGTTTAATTGGATTAAAAAGAGCGTTCTGACAACATATATTTTTTATACTCACTGACATTTTTCGGGAGAGAATATAGTTGCAAAATTTACCTAGAACTTTCTCGCCTGCAGAATTGCGGAGTTGCTGCAAATTCTGTTGCAAACACTCCAATTTTCGCTGGAGCCACGATCCTCGTTTTCTATCACCAATCTATAAGCACTTGAAACTATAAATGGATGATGAAGACTCTAATAACGTGGCAAAATAACACAATGAACATGAATTCGGGCGATTTTACCCTTCTGTCTGGTAAGCAGTAGCCCTATTCTAGCCCGGGAACCATACGGGGTTGTCGTGGTAAGCAGTAGCCCTATTCCAGCCCGGGAACCATACGGGGTTGTCGTGGTAAGCAGTAGCCCTATTCCAGCCCGGGAACCATACGGGGTTGTCGTGGTAAGCAGTAGCCCTATTCTAGCCCGGGAACCATACGGGGTTGTCGTGGTAAGCAGTAGCACTATTCTAGCCCGGGAACCATACGGGGTTGTCGTGAATAAAACAACCTATTTTCTTCAAGATGCCGTCTCAAATGTATACTAACATGACGTTCAAATATTAAAGAAATAACAGGAAGTATTGATATTGGCCTATAATTGGCCTTGTCGTTTTTAGGACCCGTTTTATGCACTGGGATTACTTTTGCTCTTTTGAATAATAGTGGGTAGATAGTAGTGAGTATACTGGTGTTAAACATTTTCGTAAGAATGGGGGCGATTACAGTAGCAGACATTTTCAAAAATCTGGCACTCATTTCGTCGGAACCGGTAGACTTGGTAGTATCAAGAGATTTAAGTTGACTTTCAACAAAGGACAGAAGTACCAGTGGAATATTAAATTTCGGAGACTTTCGCATTTTGTCGTCGATGAGATTTTCTAGTGGGACATTAGTGTAATTTGTGACGGGCGCGTTATTTGCTTGATACTTTTCAAAAACTGTAGAAAAGTGTGTATTAAATGTATTTGCTGCCAAATACGGATCAATTATAGGATTTCCGTCGTCATCATTTATATAATTGGACTGAACTTGATTTTTAAAACCAGATAACTCATGTAAACTATTCCATAGTTGTTTAGGATTTCGCTTATTTGAATTTATTGTTTCACTGTAATATTGTTGTTTAGCTTGAACAATGATACTTTTAACTTTCTGCCTCCATATCTTGTAATTTACCGAGCCTTTTTTTTTTATGGAAATAATCTCTTCTTTTAATTGCATCAAGAATATTAGTTTTCATCCAGTTTGGTTGATTTACTTTTTTAACGCGTTTCTTTCTTGTTGTAGCATGCTCTTTTAGGACTGCATTAAACATTTCAATAAATAAATCTAGGGAATCGTCTACATTATCATATACGTCAATTATTGACCAGGGTTGTTCGGAAAGATCATTTATGAATCTAGTTTTGTCAAAATGTTTCAGAGATCTAAAACTTATGGTTTTATGCACAGGACCTTTAATATACTTAGCTGAAACTTTTCGAGTTAAACAAATAGGATAATGATCACTTATTGAGTATAACGGAATAGATACTTCAGATATGTTCTGCGGCATATTCGAAAACGCATGGTCTATCAATGTAGATGAACAAGTTGTTACCCTAGTGGGTTTGGTAACCAATTGAGTTAGATTGGCAGACTCCATGAGATCAAGCCATGCTTTGGCATTCCTATCTGATTTGAGTAAATCGAAATTAAAGTCACCAAGGACAAGACATTCTTTTTCTTCTGAAAATGATTTCTCTAATGCAGCTGTATAATTATTTATCCAGTGTGCATTTGAAGATGGTGGTCTGTATGTATAGCATAGTAGAAAATGTTTAGTATTAGGTTGTTGGATCTCAAGCCATGTAGATTCAACTGAACTACTTTCAAGGTCAAATCTTTGAACACATGGTATATCTTCTCTGACGTAAATAATTAATCCACCGCCATTTGTAATTCTATCTTTCCTAAGTAGTTTGAAATTTTCTAATCGAAGTTCATAGTCCGAAAACGTATTGTTCAGAAATATTTCACATAAGCATATAATATCAATATGTTGTTGTTGTGATATAAGAAGTTTAATCTCATCCAGCTTAGGATAAAGATAATGAATATTGAGGTGAATTATATTAAGCCCTTTTTGTGTAAACCATGTCTCAAAAGTTGGATGTTGATTACAATTAGTAATATCATTAGTATATTTCTTGATCTGTCAAAGGCGTTTGAGTTAGTTGATCATACTATATTGCTGCAAAAGTTAAAAATTTACAAAATAGATAGTTCTGCACTTTCCTGGTTTTCATCATATCTGAATAACAGACACCAGCAAGTTCAGGTTTCTGGTATAACTTCAGAATCTTCACCCATTGTATCGGGTGTACCCCAAGGATCTGTATTAGGTCCCTTATTATTTTTAATCTACATCAATGACCTGCCATTATCTATGGAAAACACAGTCAGGGATATTTTTGCAGACGATACAACGCTTTCAACTTCTAATTCATCTCTTGTCGATGCTGCAAATTCACTCAATAATGACCTTATCAACGTCAACGCCTGGTGCGATACTAATCGCATGTCTATCAATGCATCAAAAACAAAAATAATGTATCTCTCATCTAAGAACAAAATACATCATATTTATCATAATGCCCCTTCTATTCAGTTCAAAGATGAAACTATTAATTGTAGTTACGAAGAAAAAAAACTCGGTGTTACAATTGACAATACCCTCTCTTGGAATACCCAAATTGATAAAGTTCTGAAAAAATGTAATTTATTGTTATACCTGTTATCTCGCATAAAGATTTACCTTTCTATACCTTACAAATTATTTTTCAATTCTTATATCTTACCCCATCTTGATTACTGTTGTGTGATATGGGGGAAATTGTAATACTTCTCTCGAAGATAAACTTGTAAGGTTCCAAAAAAGAGCTGCACGACTTATCCTAGATAAATATTTCGATACTCCTTCCGTGGAACTTTTTACCGAACTCAGTTGGATGACATTTCCCGAAAGAGTTATATTTCAAAAAGCAATCATTATGTTTAAAACAGTTAATGATCAGGCCCCTGCTTATCTTAAAGACGCATTTACTCTAACTTCAAATGTCCATATGCGGAATCTAAGATCATCATCAAATCTTCAGCTATATTCCCCCAGACCCAATCGTGAGTTATTCAGAAAGTCATTTGCTTATTCAGGCTCTAAAGTGTGGAACTCTCTTCCCCAACATATACAAAATGCCCAATCTGTAAATCAATTCAAAACACTGTATTTACAGTGGATTCACCATCCTATATATTAGTAAATGACTAAGTCTTGCAGTTCTATTTAAACATATTTCCATTTACTGAATATACCACTTTAAATGCATTTTTACTTGTAAATATTGTATATATTGTATTGTTGAGGGCCTCATGGTAGATTGACTAGTTTCAAATGAGTTCTCTCGTTAAATAAAGTCTTTATTATTATTATTATTATTATTATTAGCATTAAAATTAGCAGTAACAGTATCAGTTTCAGTTTCAATTAGTTTAGTAGCGTGATGACTTGGACTACATTTGGAATTCAAGAGACTGTTATAAGTATCATTTTTAGCATAATTATTAACAGAATACTGGGCCTCATGGTTTAAGCACAAACAGGCATTATTAACACAATGATTTGAACAAGAACACATGCAATTTATAGAACAGTTATCAGTGTCTTTGTTTTTGTCAAAATCCGTCAAAGTACATTGTTTCACGCCCGCTGATGTCCCGGAGGACCCAATAGCTTGCGGTTCTTCATCCAAGGTGGTGTGTAGAACGATGGTTGTGGCTTGTACATCATCTCCGTTTTGTCTTGAGTACTTCTCCCCACTGAAAACCTCCCTCGACGAAAATACTCATTACTATTCCCTGACTCGTTATCTTGAGTTGATGGGATTCCAAGAACTGTATTTAATGCATTCCTCATGCTAATGCCTAAAGCTTTACCGCCTTTTGTGTTTAAATGTAAGTTGTCACGATACATTGTTGTGTCGGGCATCCCAAACTTGGTGAAGTTTGCATCGTTATTGAGATAGTGGTGCCCATCCTTCATACACATTTCTTCTAAGGAATTGTTTGTTCTATTTATGATATCATTCACAACTTTGTCTTTCTTCTTTGCAAAATAGAGGACACTATAATTTTTGCCTTTGGGTTAATGATTTGGATAGTATTTACTGTGTCTCTGAATCCATCAGTAATATCTTCGCATAAATCGGCATCAGATACGTTGTTTGTTCCGACGTGCAGGATAATGGCATCTGTGTTCTTTATGTAATCCGGATCTGTGTCTGCCATTGTTATAATCGTGTTTTCAATAGTTCTTATTCTTCCTTCTGAATGACTTCTGATGTTTGCTTTCAGTTTTGGATCAGACATCCTTGCTGAACTCAAAATCTTTTCATCGAGCCACCTGCTATGAACGCTGTGTATGTACGCGCATCATTATTAGACGAGCCTTTGTTCCTCGGATTGGTCCTATCTGGCTGATTTAAGTTTCGACTGATGTTTATGGGTTGATCCTTTGACTTTGATTTGTCAGTCTTTGAGTCATTTGTCTCAGCCATAGATCTCTGATTATTTATATCTAACAACTCGTTGACTAGTACTTCCTTAAGATCGCCTACTTCACTAGCAAGTTTGACTATTACATTTGCCGTTGCACTTTCTACTTTTGATTCGATGCTATCTGAAGCCTCTCTTGATTTCATCAATTGACCAACTAAATCTGTTTTCTCTTTTGAGAGGAGTTCAATTTGTTTCTTAAGCTTAACGTTGCTTTCTTCATAAATAAGGCATTCAGCTGTCGATTTGCAGAGATTTTATTTAATTTGTGCCATAGCACTGTCATTTTCCTCCATTTGCTGACACTGCTCACTTAATTTTTTACTAATTGACTCCTATTCACCTTTAACATCTTGCAAAATGCGTAACAACTCATTTTCGCTTTTTAATATTTTGGTTTGAGAAAGAAGCTCTTTGAGCGAATGTTGTAATTCATTATTTTCCTTCTTCTGGTGATCTATCTGTATTTTGTACACGTTTTCAGCAGTATCTTCCATAAGGTTTGGACTTACGATTGAGACTGGATGAGGCAATTTAGCAGATTCACCGAATGTCATTTCAGACGTAATCTCACTTGTCATCCCTTCCTCTTCGTTTCTTATGTTACCGAGAGACATATCAACATCTGTTGAGGTATCACTTAACTCAGTTAAAGAATATTGTCGTGAATCAGACACGAGTGATTGGAATGGTTGCTTTACGAGGGTTTCATCATCCAAGTTTGGATCAGCACTTAACACAGTTAAATCTGAATGGGCCTCCCTTGATTGGAATTGTTGCTTAAGGGCGGTCTCTTCATCGTCTTTATAGTCATCACCTACTAGTTCCTCAGATGCGAAATTTAGTCGGTGATTTTTCCGTTTACTGTTTCCACTCTTGGGCGTGTTGCTTATGTCAGATACCGTCGATCGATATGGTTCTTTAACAGATGCCATGTCTTTATTGGGTTCCTCACTGATCACGCTTTTAGTACTTGAAACTAGATCAAGCTGTCTACTGTTCACACTCTTGGGAGTTTGTCTGATTTTAGGATTACGCAAACTGTTTATCATTTGACTTAGATAAAACAGTGGGCTTCGTGGAGAGTTAGTTGCAGAAGGCGTCTCATTTGTACTGTTTCCATGACATGTAGACTGTGCATTTCCAGAATGATCATGCATTTCATTTCCCCCATTTCTTTGCTGATTTGGACTAGACATTGAATCATCTGTAGATGCGATTCATTTCGATTTCATTCCGAAGGCGTAAGCACTTGTGCTGATGATATACAACGTACGTTTTCGTTTCCCGCGGTTACTTCAGTTTGTGGAGTTGAATGGGTTAGACGTTCAGACAACGGTCTGAACACTCGGAGTTCCCAATTCCAACAGCCTTTACCTTGTATGAATATCGTTCTAATAGCATACAGTGATAGAGCAACCTTCTTGTCGTTTTCCGTTACCTGAGCCTCAATTCCATTCCCATTCTTATTTATGTGAAAGACATAGAGGTCTTCTAAGATGTGTTTTATTTCATTGTATGTATGTTCTGAATGAACAGTTACTGTAATGGCATCAGACTTTGACGAATATTTAAGGTTATACAGTTTGCCATCATTTGGGTTCGCATCAGTATTTTGGTTAGGATTCATTTTCTTGTGTTGCAACTGTCCTTTTTATATAGAACTATCCTTTGCGATTTTATTTTTTCATGAATAATTTTCAAACAGATTCATTATCATATCAAATAACAGTTATTCATCGATTGTTTTAACTTACTCTCACAAAATTTAAACTTGTAACAGCTGTACAAAGCACAATTTTCCAGTTCAATTTTGTCCGCCACGGAAAAATTTGACCTGAGCGTTAATCTGTCTGTTCCATGATGGCAATAATACAATTCTCTGTATTGTTGTGATCTTTGTTAACAAGCACAAGGCATAGAGAGCTTTCTTTGAAATCCTACAATTAACACGTTTTGTTCGTTCTTATTTGACATTGAATTTCCACACTATCCAACATCCGGATAGATCACAAGAAATTAAATGTAATAAACTCCAAGTGGCCCACTAGGAGTGAACTTATGTCTTTTACACTGGCAGGATGGGCGCGAAGCATAAAGCACAAAGAAGTTCTTTATACATGAGTTTATTTCCTTTATAACTGATACACTTTTGATTAGTTTTTTTCCCCCACAAATATCAACTTTTTAAAAGCACAGTAAATCCAAAAAATAAATATTACAAAACTATGAATTATTATCTCAAATTTCATATAATTTTCACAATAGAAAGCCTCAGATAATCCGAACAAAATAACAGAAATACGGAGCTCACAAATTCACGTCCGGATATTGATTAGTAATAACCTATAAACATCACCATAGACGTCAGGTTGTGATAGTCCTTGTCGCAGAAGAGTTCTTAACTTACTTTTATATTTTAAAACCTTGTCTCAGAAGAATAGGGCTGGCGTGGCGCAGTCGGTAGCGCGGCGGATTTGTAACCGGAATCCTCCGTGGTGCCACTGAGTTCCGTCGGTGTGTCCTTGGGCAAGACACTTTCCCATAGCCTCGTCCGTCGGATGGGGACGTAAACCGGGCGGTCCCGTGTATCGGTCTATCCTCCGAGCACGTTAAAGAACCATAGGAATCTATTCGATAATAAGAGTAGGGCAGGTTCTCGGATTCCTATGTATCCTTCCCCTCTCTCTGGGGCGGCTCTAAATAACCTATACTGTGTTGATGAGCCGTTAAACAACATTCAATTCAATTCATTTGTCTCAGAAGAGTTCTTAACTTACTTTTATATTTTAAAAATAGATCAGGGTTACGATAATACAATTTTGCAAAGGTGTTTCGAAGTTAATAGTAGCTTTTTATATTACGAATATTAAAGTCCTCAAAACAACTACAAGCTCTAGAGAAACGAATAAGTTGAGCAACATAGACCCCATAATAATTAGCTCGGGGAACATACCCATCTAAGTTGGAGTACATTAAACGGACAGGACATATTCTATCTAAGTTGGGTTCCTATTACGATTTGTGTTAGTAAGGCCATGCCACTATATTAGACGCTTTACTAAACCATTTATTCATTGTGTTCCTTGTTTCGTAACATAAAGTCACATGAATTGGTTTAATGAAAAAACCCAAGTCACATGAATCGGTTTAATCCCACCACACTGGACCCCATACAAGGTGTTTAATTGAAATTTGATATTGGATTAAAAGCAACAGTCGATAATGACAATTAAACCTCCTAGGCGTTTCTGCTATGCAAACTTATTAAATTATTCCAAGATCGGTAAGCCGTTCTTGCAGACACCAGTTTGAATGGTCTGACGAGAATGTAAAGGAATTGAATGAAAATATAACCGAGCTATTTTTCTTTAATAGTAGTACAAAACAATACAATTCAAAACACCCGTGACTGCAATCTGATTTACCATTTATGATTAATAGTTGCAGAGCTAATCAATCGATCAGCGTTCGTTTCATCATAATCAATTATGTTTAATCTAATCCGTTCTGTATGACAATAGCTTACACCATTTGCATCGCGTGCAGAATTAGCGTTAGAAAATGAGCAGAATGAATATAACCACTCTAATTACTGGGTTTCAGTCGGCATTAAAGGCACACATGGCCTTCAATGCCGTTAGGAGGAGGAATTGTGGGTAAACCAAGATGGCGGTCCATTGATCTCGAGCGGGTGACAAAATCAACAAAAACTTTAAAAACACAGGTATAATCCCACTTGAAAACTAAATCATGGATGCACATAAAGAGAATACCTATGCGGCAACATTCAGAAGTGCAACACTTGAAGGTTCTGCACCTTATTCGGGTAAATACGCCCCATTATCAGATGGCTATACATCGCTACAAAGGAAACGCCCGCGCCAATCATCCACGCCGACGGATGGAGAAAAGCCAGCCGATACTATACAGTATTCAAACCTTAATACAGACGAAATGAAAACTCTGCCTATAGATGATAAACTTAATATTATATTGGAAAACATGTCACACTTGGGTTTAATGACAGGCTAGATACCATAGAGTCAAATATATATCAGCTCCGCAAGTCATGAAGTCACGGATCAGCGATTGAAATTACTAGAATATAAAACTATCGAGCTTGAGGCCAGACAACGGGAAACGAATATTGTCATTTCGGGCATTCCTGAGTCTGCCGGAGAAGAATGTACAGAATTGTAAAAAAAAAAGTCATTAAATCTCAAATTAAATTATGCTGAATTTACAGTGACGAGAGCCTACAGACTAGGTCGAATTTACAGACCAACGAACTCGGCCAATAAACCCAGACAACTACTCGTCACGTTCAGCAACCCTGGTGACATAAACGAGATTATGAAACTTTCATACATGTTAAAGGGCACCAACATTGGCTTCTCGAGGGACATTCCTAAAGAGACAAACGATGCTCGGAAAGCTCTGTGGCCGGAATATAAGGCTAGCAGAGAAAGGTATGGAAATAAAACGTGCAAATTAAAATTCCCAGCATCCCATTATATTAATGGGAAAATAACAAGAGACTTCTTCTTGGCATGATAAAACTGTTAATTCTCTTGTACGCTGACGACACGGTCCTCATTGCTGAAGACTCTGACTCTTTGCAATCCTGTCTTCATGATTTTAATGAGTATTGTACAAAATGGAAACTGCAAGTCAGTATATCTAAATCAAAGGTAATAGTATTTGGTACGAATATACCAAACAATTACTCCTTCCAATTAGGTGACACTCAGTTGCAAACTGTAGTTGACTACAAATATCTGGGTGTGTACTTCAGCAGCTCAGGTAGCTTCCTGAAAGCTAGAACTCATATACTAACGCAAGCAAAATAGGCGATGCAATTACTCTACATGCGCATCTCCCACTAGATCTCCAGTTTAAACTGTTTGATCACACTGTGTTACCAATACTGACTTACGCCTGTGAGATATGGGGATTTGAAAACTTAGAAAATATTGAAACGGTACATACCGATTTTCTAAGAAAAATAACAAATAGTAGGAAACGTACCCCTTTATACATTAATTACGCTGAACTTGGTAGATACCCAATAGAAGTAATAGTTAAATGCAGAATGGTCAAATTTTGGAATAATCTAATTTTAAGTAAGGAACTCAAATTATCCCACCTGTGTTATGACTAAATGCTTCACTCGAACCACCACGTCAAATGGATCAATTGTGTCAAACAAATTCTCGAATACACCGGTTATGCGGATATTTTCGTAAACCAACAGCAGATACAAACGCGCAATATTCATATTATAGTACTCAAACAAACACTCATAGATCAATTCATTACAAGACTGGAGTTCAACACTTGAACGCTCCTCTTAAGGGGAAAACTATAACTTATTTAAAGATAATACCAACTTCGAGAGCTATCTGAAGATCTTTCCCAAATCAACAAGTAGGCCACTCTTTAAATTAAGAAAATGTACACTATGCCCACTAAACGACATTGGTGACGAATTTCATTACTTGCTTATTTGTCCTTTTTTCATAGAAAAAAGAACACAATTTATACCTAGATATTATTTCACTTACCCAAATATACGGAAATTTAAAGAGCTACTCAGTAATGAATACAGACCTCTACTGCAAAGACTGAGCATATTTGTTAACATTGTAATAAAACATTTCAAGTAATCAAACAATATTTATATGTTACCTTGTAGCAATTTTCCTAATGCAAAATCTATTTTAAAATAAGACTAATAATGATAATTGTATCGACCTTTATACTGATATATATGCATAAATATACTCACCTTTGAATTGTCATGCCCATGTACTTCTGTATTTCGCAGAATATAATTATTCCATGTAAGTCACCACTATTGCGTTTGTAAAAATAGTATATCATATACCTAATATCACCACTAAATGCAAACCCAAATAAACATGTCCCCATTGATAAATAAACTAGTACAATCATGTAGTACGTGCTTATCTGTAAGACATCAACGTATATCTTGCCGAATTCGTGCCTCTGTCAAAAACGTCTATGTCACTGGCCAATGAGGTGAAAGAATATAAGATTCCAACCCGAGGTATAAGTGTTTTATCGGAACCGAGGCTCTGCCGAGGTTCCTATTAAAACATTTATATGGAGGGTTGGAATGCCATATCTGAGCCTAATACCTATGATAGATTCTTTTTCTTGCATATCAGAGACATGTTGTGTGTTGACGCTGCCTGTTTTCTGCAAACCGGATGCAACTCTCGACCCTAGGGTGAGATGGAAATATCTAGAACCGGTTAAATGAAGGATATCCTTGTCCGGTATGCAAGAAATTTTCATCTCACCCTAGGGTCGAGATAAAATTCACGCACGCCAACATCCGATATGCCGGAAACCATGCAAAACGTTAGTAGCTGGCGGCGTCAACGCGCAACTTGTCTCTGGTATGCAAGAAAAAGAATATATTATGGGTATTCTCGGCAGAGCCTCGGTTCCGATAAAAACACGTATACCTCGTGTTGGAATTCCCTATCTTCACCGGATACCCATGAAAGATTCTTATATTCCAACCCGATGTATAAGTGTTTTTATCGGAGCCGAGGCTCCGATTTGAACACTTATACCGAGGGTTGGAATTCCCTATATGAACCGAATGCCCATGATAGATTCTTTTACTTGCATATCAGAGACATGTGTGTTGACGACGCCAGCTACTAACGTTTTGCATGGTTTCCTGCATACCGGATGTTGTCGCGCGTGCATTTTATCTCGACCCTAGGGTGAGATGGAAATATCTAGGCCCGGTAAAATGACGGATATCATTTCCGGTATGCAAGAAAATGCACTCCCGTGACAAAGTATGCCTACTGATACAAACGCAACAAGTTGTATCTCAATTAATGATCATTGATGTGTGCCCGTAAATTATTATTATTCATTACTATTATTATTATTATTATTATTATTATTATTGTATAGAAACACTCCCCCTTCCCCCACCATCCCCACCATTATTATTATTATATTATTATTACTATTACTATTATTATTTTTATTATTAGTATATAGAAGTACTCCCCACTCCCCCACCAGCCCCACCAACCCGTTGTTTAAAATTGTATGAACTGACATCTCATTTTACTCATGTCACATGTATGTTTTGTAATTTATACTCATGTTGTTGCCATACTTTGTATGTTGTAACCTGAGCCAAATAAAGGTTGTTGTTGTTGTTATTGTTGGCAGTCTTGAAGTGCTTAGCAAGCATTGAACGTGTGTATTTCTACGGATTGTAGTCCCTTTCTTGTTTTTCATAAATCTTTATTATTTACATTCAAGAACCAGATGGTGTAAGAAGTCATCTGGGCGGCACTCGTAAACAGAAGATACAGAAATTACTGGAATAATATTACAATTAGAAAAAAGGCTCACTATGGGAAAACACTATCAATGTTCATGTCCTATATATATCACAATCACATCAATGTTCAAGTCCGTTGAAAACGATTTAACCCTGGTGAGTTGTATTGTCCAGGGAAAAAGAGTTCGTGTGTTATATAAAAAAATCAGTGAGCATACAGTAGTATTACTGTAATTAGAGTAACACTTAACAAATGCAATTGAAAAACCGTAAGTGAGTGCCGTTTACAATATATGTTAGCAAAAGTCGTTGAGAAATTATATTTTATGAAAGACTTGTCCATATTCATGCGACTTACAATTTAATAAAACAAATAATACTGGCAACTATACACCTCCGTGATTATAGTCCCTCTGCGGTTTGAGCCTCGTTGACTCGGCATTATGAACGCAAGCATTGACATTAGCGTCTCCGTTTAAGTATTCAGTTTCATTTTCACTTTAAACCTGCTTGCATGGACTGACGAGAACAGTTTGCGATTTCTTTCATATTATAACATTGGTTTAAATATATTATGCGCATGCGTGATTTTAGGTAACTACGTCAGTTTGTTTGTTTTGTTTGTTTGTATGGTGTTTTACGTCATTTTCAACACATGTGAGCTCGATTATTTTTTTGTGGTGGAGGCAGACCACCCAGTTTTCCTGGGTAGAACCATTACTGTACAACTCCCGCCATCCTTAAGAATCGTCACTTCCTCACTTACAGTCGAGCTAGCTCCCAGTGGGATTCGAACCCGCAGCGGTGAGAGACGACGGTTTACAACGCAACGTCGTTAACCATTCGGCCACAGAGACGCTAGTAACCACGTCAGATGAATAGTGGAAGTGTTACGCAACTTTTGCAGAATTTGCTGATTGTGTTTTTATGCATAGTTTAATGAATTTTGCCTAGTCGGAGTAATAGTCAATAGCTGCGGTTAGTTTTCAAAACAATATTATGATTGATTGATTGAATTGGATTTTATAGTCGCACCAACAGCTAAGGTCATATGGCGACTTTCCAGCTTCCATTGGTGGAGGAAGACCCCAGGTGCCCCTCCGGGCAATTTTCGTGCACGGGCGGGCACCTGGGTAGAACCACCGAGGTTCCGCAAGCCAGCTGGATAGCTTCCTCACATAAAGATTCCTAGGCCCCTGAGGGATCGAACCTACAGCGGTGAGGGGCAAGTGATTTCAAGTCAGAGACGTTAACCACTCGGCCACGAACGCCCCTCACAATATTATGAAATACAATTATTTATTTTTTAATAAATATATATATAAGATCGTGCACATGTTTCTTGTTCGTTGTAAATTTGAGCGTTGAGATAATCATATGACTGAAGAACACTATACAGTACATGGTCCCGCTTTAATTCCATTAAGCGATGGGAAAGCTGGTATTAGCAGAATTTTATAACGGATATTTCGACAATAAAACATGTTTAAAAACATTTTTTACTGAAAAAATACGATAACCTGTTTAAATTACCTAATGTTTAAAATTTTATAATATTCAAACTTTTTAAGCCGAAATTAAGGTTTTATTTCATACTCCAGTCAACCCCGTTTTCGCTTCTTAGAGAACGGGTTGAATGGGGTATGAAAGTTAATACTCGGACCACGTAATGCATACTTACATTTCTAACTCACTTTCTATTTTAAGTACTTTTTAGACAACATGTCAAGATAAGCACCGACCGCTCAATACTATGTATATATGTGTTTGATAATAATATTCTGAGAAAATAATGTGACAATTTAAACAAGTGATATTTTACTGTGACATATATGTATGCATTGACTACTGGACTACTGCTGTGGCAATCGGTGAGTCAGATGACTCGGCTGTGGCAATCGGTGAGTCAGATGACTCGGCTGTGGCAATAGGTTCAGAATCAATTGCTCAATATTTTAACATTGTAAACAGTCGTAGGTATATTTTATCGTATAGTCTCTTGTAATTCTAAAAAGCACGGCACAGTTATATTTTATGAATTGTTGTATTGTAAATAATATCTTACTGTGATGAATCTTAAATAAACTGTTAAACTACATACTCCTAAAAGACGCTGAAACACTGCTACTGGCAGAACATATGAATTCTTGCTAAACTTAATTGCTTTGTAGTGTTATGAATCTATAACACCGATATCAGTGCAAATAATAAATGTTTATACCGTTTAGAGATTTTTCCCTGAATAAGTAATAGATTTCCCCCTGAAAAACTAATAAAATGAAGAGCAAATTATGTTCAATCCCCTTTGATCATGAACTATTTATTGATTCTATACCGTATTTCACATGTCAGCCAAGCCACAGCGTGAGAGTATGGTTATTTCATCGTTCACAGTTCTGTCATTTCTGAATGACTTCTTTATTGTTCGTATTAAACCGGATGGTATGGGCATTGTTCTATGTTCAAAAACTGGCAGGCTTAATATAACCAGCCCATTTTGAGAACATCAATGCTTTTGTCGCATTGTTAGTTTCATTTTTGTGTAGCGGCTAAATGGAGCAAATCATACATTTCAATTCTATCAGTTTTACATTTAATCTTCGAATTTGAATTTAAAATGTTAAAGTACTGATAGTATAAGTTAGTGATAGTATAAGTAAGCAAGAAAGTTAATTGTTTATTATAGTGGCATGTATCAACATAATATTCAAATATCTAACATGGTTTATGAAAATACTCAATGCTGATTGGCTATTGAGCAGTTTTTGAAAAAGCTATAAAAAACCTCTGACGTCACGTCCTTTAACCGTTAGAATTAAGAAATAAAATATTTCCAGCGGGTTTATATTGTCCCAGATAAAAACAGATCTATGGCCCTTGGTGTCGATGGTCTTCAAGTCCCGCCCACAAGGTTTTTATCTGGGACAATATAATCCCGCTGGAAATATTTTATTTCTTCAATACAATATAGATAGTATATCCGGCCCAATGGACCTATAAGTCACCTATACATAATTTTCATCATAGGCGTGATTTACGAAATATACATTCAAAAGAATATTATTTACAAAATCTGCGCTCCAGATATCATAATATATCACGTTTAGTTAAATATAAAATGCGAGAGCATGAAACACAAGTATACTTATTAAAAATGGCAGTAAAATTAAAATGTCAGATATTCATCCTCCCGCTATGCGACAATGCCATGATATGTTATAGCATAATTATAATAACTTAATTGCCATATTCTTCTTCTGAGGAATGCTTTCACTAAATATTTAGCAACTTTTCTAGGAAAATTCTTAACTTGATATATGAGTCTATCAGTATATTTCCGATTTTTCCTGTTGCCATTCACACTAACATTCACAATGACATTCACACTGACATTCACACTGACAACTGACATTCACACTGACATTCACACTGACATTCACACTGACATTCACACTGACATTCACACTGACATTCACACTGACATTCACACTGACATTCACAATGCCATTCACACTGACAACTGACATTCACAATGACATACACACTGACATGCACACTGACAACTGACATTCACACTGACATGCACACTGACAACTGACATTCACACTGACATTCACACTGACAACTGACATTCACACTGACATTCACACTGACATTCACACTGACATTCACACTGACATTCACAATGCCATTCACACTGACAACTGACATTCACACTGACATGCAGACTGACAACTGACATTCACAATGACATTCACACTGACAACTGACATTCACACTGACAACTGACATTCACAATGACATACACACTGACATGCACACTGACAACTGACATACACACTGACATGCACACTGACAACTGACATACACACTGACATTCACACTGACATTCACAATGACATTCGCACTGACATTCACACTGACATGCACATTGACAACTGACATTCACACTGACATGCACATTGACAACTGACATTCACACTGACATGCACATTGACAACTGACATTCACACTGACATGCACATTGACAACTGACATTCACACTGACATGCATATTGACAACTGACATTCACACTGACAACTATCATTCACACTGACATGCACACTGACAACTGACATTCACACTGACAACTGACATTCACAATGACATGCACATTGACAACTGACATGCACACTGACAACTGACATTCACACTGACAACTGTCATTCACACTGACATGCACACTGACAACTGACATTCACACTGACAACTGACATTCACAATGACATGCACACTGACAACTGACATTCACAATGACATTCACAATGACATTCACACTGACATTCACACTGACATGCACATTGACAACTGACATTCACGCTGACAACTGTCATTCACACTGACATGCACACTGACAACTGACATTCGCACTGACATTCACACTGACATGCACACTGACATTCACACTGACATGCACATTGACAACTGGCATTCACACTGACATGCACATTGACAACTGACATTCACAATGACATTCACAATGACATTCACACTGGCATTCACACTGACATGCACATTGACAACTGACATTCACAATGACATTCACACTGACAACTGACATTCACAATGACATACACACTAACATGCACACTGACAACTGACATTCACACTGACATGCACAATGACAACTGACATACACACTGACATTCACACTGACAACTGACATTCACACTGACATGCACACTGACAACTGACATTCACACTGACATGCACACTGACAACTGACATTCACACTGACATACACACTGACATTCACAATGGCATTCACACTGACATGCACATTGACAACTGACATTCACAATGCCATTCACACTGACAACTGACATTCACACTGACATGCAGACTGACAACTGACATTCACACTGACATTCACACTGACAACTGACATTCACATTGACATGCACACTGACAACTGACATTCACACTGACATTCACAATGACATTCACACTGGTTAGTTTGTGTGTTTTCTGTGTGGCGGCTGTAAAATGTTGCCCCGACTACACATCAGCAGTATTATTGCTTACTGTCCTTTATCGTTATCGAGTCCAATCTGTGTGGATTTATAGTAGAAAACCCCTTTAAGCCGGTCCTAGTGGGCGGGAGTAGTGTTACATTACCTCTCATGAACAGAATCAAATACAACCCAGTCTGCTACTTTTCTCTTTTGTTTGTGTTCGCTGCTTCAAAGGGATCCACTTTTCAGTATTTTTTGACATTCACACTAGCGTTTTTTTATAACGCTGTAATGGTTGTGTAAAATTGGCTTCGACTACAAATCAGTAGTGTTATTACTTACTGGTCCTTTTGGACCGTCAAGCCCAATCTTTGAGATAGGGATTCCCTTTTCACAGTATTTATTGACAATGACACCAGCGTTTGTTTAGTGCTATAAGCCGGCTGTAAAATGTTGCTTCAACTACAAATCAGTAGTGTTATTAATTATATTGGTCCTTTGGGACCATCAAGCCCAATATTAGATAGGGATCACCTTTTCAATATTTATTGACATTGACACCAGCGTTTGTTTAGTGCTGTATGGCGGCTGTAAAACTGGCTTCGACTACAAATCAGTAGTGTTATTACTTACTGGTCCTTTTGGACCGTCAAGCCCAATCTTTGAGATAGGGATTCCCTTTTCACAGTATTTATTGACAATGACACCAGCGTTTGTTTAGTGCTATAAGCCGGCTGTAAAATGTTGCTTCAACTACAAATCAGTAGTGTTATTAATTATATTGGTCCTTTGGGACCATCAAGCCCAATATTAGATAGGGATCACCTTTTCAATATTTATTGACATTGACACCAGAGTTTGTTTAGTGCTGTATGGCGGCTGTAAAACTGGCTTCGACTACAAATCAGTAGTGTTATTACTTACTGGTCCTTTGGGACCATCAAGCCCAATATGAGTGATTTTAAAGCAGAATAACGCTTAAGGTGGTGCTAGTGGGGTTGAGCGGTATTTCCTCTCCTGGACTTGATCAAACCAAGCCTGCTACTTTTCTCTCTCGTTACTTGAGTTCATTACATGGTTCGAGTATTAAATTTCATACCCTATCCAACCCCTCTCCAAGAAGCGAAAACCGGGTTGGCTGGGGTATGAAATAAAACCCTAATTTCGGCTTAAAAGGTTTGCATATTTTAAAATTAAAACATTTAATAGGTAATTTTAAATAGGTTATAGTGTTTTCTTTAGTAAAATCGTTTTTAAACGTGTTTTATTGTGGAAATATCTTTTATAACATCCTGCTAATTAAGCTTTCCCATCGCTTAATGGAATTAATGCGGGACCACGTAATGTGTAAAACTGAATTGTAAATAAATAATAAATGGCTTGAATTAGGATATAGAAAACTATTTCTTCTTGATCACACTATCACTTATACAATCAGAGCAGACAGCAGTTTGGTCCCGCCGTAGTGGTGCAGCAGCATTCCATATCTCTGGGGAAATGTTATGAATCAGAGAATTAAGGTTCTTATCTCCATATGTGAATGAATCAGTGAATGAATGTACATTTTCTCTATTTGTGTATTATGTTGCTAGTTCGATGCATTTAAATGAACACGTACTCTTAGGTAACTGTATAAATGGAAATTCTGTAAGCACGTACTAGTCTTATTGAAATTGCATATATGACGGAGAGAGAAAACCGCAAAAGAAATATAGATACTTGCACTTGCATTCCTTGA
Organism: Cyrtodaria siliqua; assembly: GCA_037043455.1. Classification (NCBI taxonomy): domain Eukaryota; kingdom Metazoa; phylum Mollusca; class Bivalvia; order Adapedonta; family Hiatellidae; genus Cyrtodaria; species Cyrtodaria siliqua. Next base: position 36,681 of record JAWPHD010006757.1, read on the forward strand.
CATTTAAGTCGATGGCAGTTTGCGATACGGCGATGTTCTGACAACGTATGTAAATAAATGTTAAAAATGGGATATACATTAGAAGGCACGAACACAAACAAAAGAGAAAAGTGGAAGAAACTGTTTTGTTGAGTCTGTTCATGAGAGGTTGTACAAGATGCACCACCTCTCATGATCCTAGCACCGGCTTATGCGTATTCTACTTTAAAGCCACGAACACAAACAAAAGAGAAAAGTGGAAGAATCTGTTTTGTTGAGTCTGCTCATGAGAGATTGTACAAGATGCACCACCTCTCATGAACCTAGCACCGGATTATGCGGTATTCTACTTTAAAGCCACGAACACAAACAAAAGAGAAAAGTGGAAGAATCTGTTTTGTTGAGTCTGCTCATGAGAGATTGTACAAGATGCACCACCTCTCATGATCCTAGCACCGGCTTATGCGTATGCTACTTTAAAGCCACGAACACAAACAAAAGAGAAAAGCACCGGATTAAGCGGTATTCTACTTTAAGGCCACAAAGATTGAAGACCCCAAAGGGCCAATAAGTAATAACACTACTGATTTGTAATCGGGGTGAATTTGTACAGACGCCACACAGCATTAAGCGAACACTAATATGAATTATAATAAAGATTTTGAAAAGGGGACCACTAAGAAGGAACGTACAAAAAACAAAGAGAGAGGAAAAAGTAGCAGACACGGTTTTATTGCGTTTGCTCGTCAGCGATTAACTTAAATCGCTAGCGGCCTTTTTTGCTACTGTCCTACTATGAACCCTTTTATGTTTGTGCTGTCATATCTTAACTTTTATTCATCTTTGTAATTATTGTTTGTTTCTGTGCGTGTTTTTGGTTGACTGTGGTCCTTGAATGCTACATTTTCTATTCGACTTTAATATTAGTAAGTCAGTCTGTAAATCCGACAGCGTTCTTTCGCTGTTCGCCACCAGATTTAGTTCATCAACATCGACGTTCGATTTAGCGTGATTTTGTTTGTCACATTCTGCTTCAAAACATCGACGTTTGGTTTAGTCGGATTTATTTTGTCAGATCCTGCTCTAAAACATCAACATCGACGTTTGATATAGCGGGATCTAGTTTGTTAGATCCTGCTCCAAAACATCAAAGTTTAATATAGCGGGATCTAGTTTGTCCGATCCTGCTGCAAAACATCAAAGTTTGATATAGGGGGATCTAGTTTGTCAGATCCTACTCCAAAACATCGATGTTTGATATAGCTGGATCTAGTTTGTCAGATCTTGCTCCAAAACATCAAAGTTTGATATAGCGGGATCTAGTTTGTCAGATCCTGCTCCAAAACATCAAAGTCTGATATAGCGGGATCTAGTTTGTCAGATCCTTCTCCAAAACATCAAAGTTTGATATAGCGGTATCTAGTTTGTCAGATCTTGCTCCAAAACTTCAAAGTTTGATATAGCGGGATCTAGGATCATCTAGTTTGTCAGATCCTGCTCCAAAACATCAAAGTTTGATATAACGGAATCTAGTTTGTCAGATCTTGCTCCATAACATCAAAGTTTGATATAGCGGGATCTAGTTTGTCAGATCTTGTTCCATAACATCAACGTTTGATATAGCGGGATCTAGGATCATCTAGTTTGTCAGATCCTGCTCCAAAACATCAAAGTTTGATATAGCGGTATCTAGTTTGTCAGATCCTGCTCCAAAACATCAAAGTTTGATATAGCGGGTTTGTCACGTCTTGCTACTTCAGTACCATAAGGGACCACGCTTTAGCACTTCTGGTCGTAGGCCGAGTATAAGTAAAACTACAAAACAAGCATAATGGCTATGGTCGTTAGAACAGAATATGAGACAGACATTGAACTATTGACACTTGGGTTGGTTGAAACGTTTCAGTTCATCATTGTCTTGTATATGGACATGACGGATGCAATAAATACAACTCTAATGCATTCAATATATACTGAAAAAACAGCTAACGCACCAGTAGACAATACCTTTAATACCTCAATAAAAATCAATAATTCAAAACAAATTTCATTCTGAACGAGACAAATATATTGTCAATAACGACATGTGTAAATTAAAAAAAAATCGAATTGCTTAGAAACGTATGGAAAAAAGAAAAAAAATTAAATGAATAAAAAATATTTGAAAAAAAGTGGTGCGTTAGAACTATGTAAACGTCAATTGGTGTCTGTGCTATGTTAATAGTGTGACTTATATGTAAACAATGTAAAAGGTGTCGATGCGTGCAAATAATAAAACTATGTGGTCGTAGACGAACCTAATTGTTAACGATAAGTCGATATTTCTAATTAGAATAAATGGTAATATTTTTTCAGTCGGTATATAGAACAGAACATATATTTCATTTAACTTGTACATACGAACATTGCATGTCATGCATAATACGTCAAGTGATTTTAGACAAATGTACATTTGCTTTGAGCAATATTAATATTAAATAACTGATACAGTAGGATGAAAGTACAAAAGATCTAAACATTGTTTAATTAATCAAGAGTGTATCCTTACGGCTGAACTTATATATTTTGCTAACTTTATAAGAATATTCTTATCCTGTGTCTGCAGTTATTCTAAGAGTTTAAACATATTAGGTCTATTATAATAACATGTTTAAATATCAATTTTCCATTTTTTTTTGTAACAAGGACACATCAAAATAAAATGGATGCATCTTCCAAATCAATAATAATAATAATAATAATAATAATAATTATAATAAAGACTTTATTTAACGAGAGAACTCATTTGAAACTAGTCAATCTACCATGAGGCCCTCAACAATACAATATATACAATATTTACAAGTAAAAATGCATTTAAAGTGGTATATTCAGTAAATGGAAATATGTTTAAATAGAACTGCAAGACTTAGTCATTTACTAATATATCGGATGGTGAATCCACTGTAAATACAATGTTTTGAATTGATTTACAGATTGGGCATTTTGTATATGGTGGGGAAGAGAGTTCCACACTTTTGAGCCTGAATAAGCAAATGACTTTCTGAATAACTCACTATTGGGTCTGGGGGTATATAGCTGAAGATTTGATGATGATCTTAGATTCCGCATATGGACATTTGAAGTTAGAGTAAATGCGTCTTTAAGATAAGCAGGGGCCTGATCATTTACTGTTTTAAACATAATGATTGCTTTTTGAAATATAACTCTTTCGGGAAATGTCATCCAACTGAGTTCGGTAAAAAGTTCCACGGAAGGAGTATCGAAATCTTTATCTAGGATAAGTCGTGCAGCTCTTTTTTGGAACCTTAGAAGTTTATCTTCGAGAGAAGTATTACAATTTCCCCATATCACACAACAGTAATCAAGATGGGGTAAGATATAAGAATTGAAAAATAATTTGTATAACAAAACAAAGTGACGGATTGACAATACCTTTCATTTATAGGTATTCTATTAAGAGGTTATCCATCAGTATGTATTCTTAACGAATGTGCTGATATTCTGAATTTTGTTAAATATGGTCTGAAATTACATGGTAAAATATCAAGGTATGATTCATAATTAAAATTTACAATTAGTATATAATTCAAAAGCATAGCACTATATACTGGTCAAAATTCCTATAAGTACCCATCTGAGAATATGTCATGTTTTGTCACTTTTAGTAATGCCTATTTTAAAGTTATGGTCGAACTGAAGAATAACGAGTTTAAATCGTCCCAGTTTTTAACGGGATGTTTTGCCCTAAACGAGAGAACAATGGCGAAATAAATAAAATGGAATTTCGTTGGGAGCAGAGGTTATGAAAGCTGCGTATCACAATAACAGTCAAAAGACTAAATTAAGAAGCAGAAAGCATATCCTAAAGGTGATTAAACAATACTCAGAACCTGCAAACGCTGGAATAGTGGAGCCATCTTTTCGAAATTAAAGTAAAAAAGCAAAAGTATTTGAACCACCGATATCTGTATATAAATATCGGGTGTGGCACCGCTAAAGACCACAGCTCCGCTAAAGTCCACACAAATTTCCGCTAAAGTCCACAACTCCACTACAGTCCACACACATTTCCGCTAAAGTAAACAAAGAAAGAACGCCAAAGTCCACAAAATATTCCGCTAAAGTCCACAAAAAATATTGTCGCTAAAGACCACAAACGTTGTCGCTAAAGTCCACAACACTATTTCAACGAAAAACACAAGTTTGAAATATTTTTTTCTCATTTATGAGAGATGTTTCAGCATTTTTTCATTAATTTATGCAAAACATATTTGCGCCAGATGTAGTTTACATGTCACATGATAAACGATCTATAAGTTTTGTTAATATCAATATTTGGCAGGAAGAAGCATTAAAGCGCTAGGTGCGCTCTTTACAATCAGCACATACGTGTGTTGCAAACCTAAAAGTAACAATTGCATTAAAAGTAACTAGCTGCACTAAAAGTAACACTTTTGAGACTAAAAGTAACAACATACACTCAAGGTAATACAATAAATTACACAACAGGATAGATGTTTCAAAGATAAATAGTAATAAGGCAGGTTCATTAAAATATAATAGGTTGATCAGGTTATAACGGATACAATCTGCTTAGTGTGACGATATCATATAGATAAATCTCAATAAGAAAACGCAAATGCTTATGGACAATGCAGTGATGTATGTAAGACGCAGAGTTGCGAGTTCGAACCTCATGTTGTACATACTTTTTATTTTATAATTTTTACTCCATTTACTTCACTTTTTTTTCTTTCATATATGCTTGATATTTTATTTTTCTCTATTTTCCAAACAATAACAGTTATAGTGATTACTAATATTCGCCTTCGTTAGTAACAGTATCTGTCTGCTCGTAACTGTATGTGACATCTGCTAACAGGTTAGAACACGTTGTTTGCTGGTGTATGTAAGGTCTTGAAATGTATCTATACATACAGGACGAGCCCCGTGCAAATATGGATTGTGACAAGGAAATACATGTTTTAATTGTGCAAGTTTTAATATTTATACAAGTTAGTGCCAAAAACATGTCTATTTCTTTTCACAATAAATAATGTCTTTTAAAACATTTGAAATCATATAAACCTTTTCTTTTGTTTTAAATAAAATTTAAAAAAAGCCCACATACATCGAACCCGTTACCCAGTCTGTTATCTAATCCACTGGCCAAACCAACTATACACTAATCCAGTTTTAGATTAATGCTATAACATAAACACGTAAAGCTGCCCTACCTATATTACAGTGGAATAAAGCTGCCCTACCTATATTACAGTGGAATAAAGCTGCCCTACCTATATTACAGTGGAATAAAGCTGCCCTACCTATATTACAGTGGAATTATCGAAGATTGTTTACAGCGGTTCTGACTTATTTTTTAATCATCTGCACAAAATGTATAATGTAACTGATATTTATGTTTTGTTTATACTTTAAAAGAGTAGCTATTTTGCTGAAATAAATACTCAAGATAGATACAATAACGTATCAGTGTCATAAATACTCCTGGGGAATCTGCACCAATAATGTATCAGTGTCATAAATACTCCTGGGGAATCTGCACCAATAACGTATCAGTGTCATAAATACTCCTGGGGAATCTGCACCAATAACGTATCAGTGTCATAAGTACTCCTGGGGAATCTGCACCAATAACGTATCAGTGTCATAAGTACTCCTGGGGAATCTGCACCAATAACGTATCAGTGTCATAAACACTCCTGGGGAATCTGCACCAATAACGTATCAGTGTCATAAACACTCCTGGGGAATCTGCACCAGTAACGTATCAGTGTCATAAACACTCCTGGGGAATCTGCACCAATAACGTATCAGTGTCATAAGTACTCCTGGGGAATCTGCACCAATAACGTATCAGTGTCATAAATACGCCTGGGGAATATGCACAAATGACGTATCAGTGTCATAAATACTCCTTGGGAATCTGCACCAATAACGTATCAGTGTCATAAACAATCCTAGGGAATCTGCACCAATAACGTATCAGTGTCATAAATACTCCTGGGGAATCTGCACCAATAACGTATCAGTGTCATAAGTACTCCTGGGGAATCTGCAGCAATAACGTATCAGTGTCATAAGTACTCCTGGGGAATCTGCACCAATAACGTATCAGTGCCATTAACACTCCTGGGGAATCTGCACCAATAACGTATCAGTGTCATAAACACTCCTGGGGAATCTGCACCAGTAACGTATCAGTGTCATAAACACTCCTGGGGAATCTGCACCAATAACGTATCAGTGTCATAAGTACTCCTGGGGAATCTGCACCAATAACGTATCAGTGTCATAAGTACTCCTGGGGAATCTGCACCAATAACGTTTCAGTGTCATAAACACTCCTGGGGAATCTGCACCAATAACGCATAAGTGTCATAAACACTCCTGGGGAATCTGCACCAATAACGTATCAGTGTCATAAACACTCCTGGGGAATCTGCACCAATAACGTATCAGTGTCATAAACACTCCTGGGGAATCTGCACCAATAACGTATCAGTGTCATAAACACTCCTGGGGAATCTGCACCAATAACGTATCAGTGTCATAAACACTCCTGGGGAATCTGCACCAATAACGTATCAGTGTCATAAACACTCCTGGGGAATCTGCACCAATAACGTATCAGTGTCATAAACACTCCTGGGGAATCTGCACCAATAACGTATCAGTGTCATAAACACTCCTGTGGAATCTGCACCAAAAACGTATCAGTGTCATAAACACTACTGGGGAATCTGCACCAATAACGCATAAGTGTCATAAACACTCCTGGGGAATCTGCACCAATAACGTATCAGTGTCATAAACACTCCTGGGGAATCTGCACCAATAACGTATCAGTGTCATAAACACTCCTGGGGAATCTGCACCAATAACGTATCAGTGTCATAAACACTCCTGGGGAATCTGCACCAATAACGTATCAGTGTCATAAACACTCCTGGGGAATCTGCACCAATAACGTATCAGTGTCATAAACACTCCTGGGGAATCTGCACCAAAAACGTATCAGTGTCATAAACACTCCTGTGGAATCTGCACCAATAACGTATCAGTGTCATAAATACTCCCGGGGAATCTGCACCAATAACGTATCAGTGTCATAAACACTCCCGGGGAATCTGCACCAATAACGTATCAGTGTCATAAACACACCTGGGGAATCTGCACCAATAACGTATCAGTGTCATAAATACTCCTGGGGAATCTGCACCAATAACGTATCAGTGTCATAAATACGCCTAGGGAATCTGCACCAATAACGTATCAGTGTCATAAATACTCCCGGGGAATCTGCACCAATAACGTATCAGAGTCATAAATACTCCCTGGGAATCTGCACCAATAACGTATCAGTGTCATAAATACTCCCGGGGAATCTGCACCAATAACGTATCAGTGTCATAAATACTCCCGGGGAATCTGCACCAAAAACGTATCAGTGTCATAAATACTCCTGGGGAATCTGCACCAATAACGTATCAGTTTCATAAATACTCCTGGGGAATCTGCACCAATAACGTATCAGTGTCATAAATACTCCTGGGGAATCTGCACCAATAACGTATCAGTGTCATAAAAACTCCTGGGGAATCTGCACCAATAACGTATCAGTGTCATAAATACTCCTGGGGAATCTGCACCAATAACGTATCAGTGTCATAAACACTCCTGGGAAATCTGCACACTGCGAGAACAGGTAGTGCATAGTACGAACGATTGCATCAATGAAATGTATAATCAAACTTTGACGGTGTTTCTTTGCTTATCGTAAAACTCCGACAATTTCAAACACAAACATTGTACTTGGAATTATAAAGTGATAGCCGATAAAAGTTCTTATCTTTTCATTTTCGTAAATTGTTATTTGTATCTAGTTATTCCATTTCAATGTCATAATTTGTAGTCATTATTTATAAAATCATCAAAGTATCAAATTTGTGGAAAAAAAACACAATTACCAAAGTTGTATAGTTGATGTGAAAGTCATATCACTATACATATGCCAACATTTGTTCAATTACTTAAACTAAAGCACTTGGAAACTATCTGCAGTTGTGTAACTGTACGCTACGAAGTAGAAGGGATCAACATACTAAAAGTCAGGATCTACATCAATAGCTGTAGTGCGTACGATAGCGATTATATGATACGAATATGATTCTAATGCACTATCCTACGGTGGCTATCCTGTGCTCGCTGCGTACATATTCCCCGGGAGTGATCAAGTAATACATATAACAACATATTAGACCATATAATGTGAACAAAATAATTAGAACAATATTTCGACCTAGGCAACCCAGTGATTTTGATATGCATTATTAACACACAAACCACACAGTTCACTCGACTCAGGAGACCATATAATGACTATTTTATTAGAGCGAAACTGCACTTAAAAATACACACATTAATTGCTTGCTTATTTATTTTCTAATATTGCTTTCATTGATTAAAAGGCAATGACTTATTTGTATTTGAAAGGCTTACTTATTTGACAACCTCGGATTTTATGATGTTTGGTTATATCAATTTGAAGCAGATATTCCATTTGAATTAATAAAACAACGATTGACTCATATCACCAAAGTCGGTACTCAAATATCAATAACTCTAAAGGTGATGATCATACTGCCGCTATAAACACAGTTTTGATATGGAAGAAATATTGGAACCTATTTGATGATAATAAATTCCGAATAGCACTTGCCAGATTTAGACTTTCCTCGCACAATTTAGCCATTGAATATGGTAGATATCAGAATATCTCGCGAGAACATGGAAAATGTGTACATTGTACCCAAAATGTAGTAGAAAACGAATAGCATTTCTGGCTTGCATGTCCACCACATAGGCACTAAAGACAACTATTTTAAACCCAGCTTTTGCAAATGGCCCATTATAAACTCATTTAATGCGTTAATGCCTAATTAATTACTAGAACAGAACAATTATAAACTTATGAAAATAATTTTAAATAAAATGCAAGCTTAAAATTCTTCGCAACATTTCAACCTGTTTCCCATTAATTAACAAGTTATAACGCTTCTCTGTAAACTTCAATGTAGGTTTTGTAAACCATGTTGTTGTTTTCTTATTTTCTCATATTTTGTTTGGTTTTCTTCCTGTCTTGTACATATATTATGTGTAGGCTATAAACGTTGCACTGAATGTTTAATACTTAATAAAGTCAATCTAAAATGTTGTAAGTGAACTTTTAAATGAAAAGAAATGCCAACTGTGTCGTTCTAAATGTTTCCAACCTCTTTCGACATACCATGATCAAACGTTGTTTTGTATTAAACAATTAACTATAACATATAATACATTGGTGAAATTGTCTATGGCTCGTTTTTTTGACTTTAGTATATATACACTCAGATAGGAATACTGCACTATAAATTAAATTGTCTTTAACCTTAGTGTACGTATAGGTTCATGGAACTAAATTTACATATACTTATTCTTCCTATAGTTCTACCGATTATTCTCAGATAGTTTTATTTTACCATAGAGTATTTAGTTAATATCAACTTATATTTAAAAAGCGTTATTAAAACACTATGTTAAGAAATGAACTAGTAATCGAATTCTTACACAGCCTCTATCATATACGAAACAATTGATTGACTGGCGTTTGACATCATTTTTAGCTCATGTTAGGATTGAGGCCATATATGATGGTCAGTTTCTGTATGGTGGAGGCAGACCACACCATTTTTCCTGGGTAGAACAAGTACTGTTAACCTGCCACCATCCGTAAAAATCGACACTTTATCACTTGACAAGTCGAGCTCGCAGTGGGATTCAAACCGCAGCAGTGAGAGACGTGAACGTTTTAGATGCAATGTCTTTACTATCAAACCTTTTTTGTTTGTTTGTTTGAATGGTGTGTTACGTCATTTTTAACACATTTTATGCCATATATGACGGTCGATTTTTTAGGTAAAGGCAGACTACCCACGTACACCTGGGTAGAACCAGTACTGTATACCTCTAAATCCGAAAACAAATGACACTTTCTCACTTACAGGTTGAGCTCCCAGTGGGTTTCGAACCCGCAGCGGTGAGAGGCGAGAAGGTTTAAACGCAACGTCTTTAACCCCTTGACCATGGAGGCTCTTAAAACAAAACAAAATAAAAATGAAAAAATGAAATACGGAATCACAATATACAAAACTGGTAACACATCATGACACACAACCTTATCAGGAAGAGTTTATGTTACTGCACCTGGTTGTTAAAGCATTATTTTCAAATGAATCATCATCCATTAAACGCATATTCTATACTGCATATTAAACTCATTTATAAACATGTCAAACTGCATTTATCAATTAGCGAAATGATATCATCTGACATAAAAACAAATTCTCTTTGAATTGAATTTATGAATATTGTAACTTGTCTTTCACACATGGACAGCTTTTGGTGTAAGTGTCACTGAATAATTTACTCAATGAAACATAAAGCACTTTTTTGCATTCAGTAGTGTATATATTGGTATTTGTTTTGCACTTTCAGAGAGGTCCCCAGATCTCATGCTTGACTAAGCAACGTCTTAGTCGTAGTTTTATACTCACTATTAGAAGTGAGAAAGTAGTTTTATTCTCAAGATTATAAGTAAGAAAGTGTCGATTCTTACGGATGGCGGGATATACAGTACTGTTTTTACCCAGAAAAAAGTGGGTGATCTGCCTCCACCACGAACAAATCGACCGTCATATATAGTCTAACATGTGCTGAAAAATGAGGTAAAACACTATTCAATCAATCAACCATCAAATTTCACGTGTATACAAATGGTTACATATACAGCCCCGACTCTATAATTTGACATTAATAACGCAACGTTAACCATTCAGCCACGGAGATGCTGACTATGATATGAATTCGTACGTCTGATAGTTTACATTTAAAGCTTACTATCGTATCAAATCACCATTCCATAATGGTACTATGTATTGTCTATCACCATTCCATAATGGTACTATGTATTGTCTAACACCATTCCATAATGGTACTATGTATTGTCTAACACCATTCCATAATGGTACTATGTATTGTCTAACACCTGTTTATCCTGTCAGTGTTCATTCCAGTTCATACCATAGAACAGACAGGACGACTTGCGGCCACCAGGAACCATGTGACCCGCAAGCCGTGCCGCTGTCTGGAATCGTCTATACAAAAAACCACGTGCATGTCGGGCATTCATTTGCCGTGAATGTTTTTACTTCGTTTTTAAATTGGACCTTCGTTTAGACTGCTACTGAAACCTGCGAACTATCACTTGTTACTGCGAATTACCACATGTGACACGTGGGTCGATGGCTACAACGACGCACCATGGACCATCGAAGTGTGAACAATTCTACGAGATACACACTGTCCGTGGGCACGGGTAGCTATCATTTCTACGGCCTGTGTGAATATCGCCATTACCACGTGCAAGACAATCATCACAATCAATTTCTATTAATAGCGTACATGGACAATTGATACACTCTTGCCGGATTGACTGAATCTACTTCGAGGTGGCAGTCGAACTGACCTCGCTTTATATCCTTCTGTCATCCGATATGCCGAAATCTCCACTTCTATAACTCGAATCTACGATGGTTACATATAATAATCATTTTTGATGGAAATCGTCTATTCAACTTGATGTCTGATCTCTTCTGTAATCTATAGGTCTCCATGGCCGAGGAGTTTACGACGTTACGTTGGAAACCTTCTCGCGAGTTCGAATACCATTGGGAGCTCAACTTGTAAGTGAGGAAGTGTCGATTATTACGGATGGCGGGAGGTTTTCAGTACAGGTTCTACACAGGAAAAGTAGGTGGTCTGCCTCCACCACAAGATACCAAACATACAAACAAACAAACAAACCAACAAATCCTGCAATCTACTTAGGACGAGATCGACTAAGCTGCGATACATTGGAATCTACAACACCGTGAAATAAATAATGTACGTTAGAAAAGCTGACCAAAATGCCTTTTTGCAACAAGGCCAGGTTAATGAAATTCTACCGCGTCTGTAGACTACGGCCAAAAAACGTTCACTATTTTACCCGTTATCCACTCTGTGTCGATAGTACACGCACTTAAAACTATGTATCTGTGTAGCGGAAAAACTAATGATGCTACCTGACTATATGTGTACTCGTGATATCGCGTATACAAACCACAAACCGAAAAAGAAATGTAGCACAAGAATCGCCAATGTTGACATTGTTGAAAATAGCGCAAAAGGAAATGGCTTGACATTTCATAGACTGTTGTACGGCCCATGTTCCGTTTCACTCAAACAAGCTTAATTTTATTGACGGCTGTGTAGCAGTCTAGAAATTTAAAGACAAAATAAATGACGCTTTCTGACTGGTTGAACATAAACGACCAATCATTGTTCAGCCAATCAGAAAGCGTCATGTATTTTGCCTTGAAATTTGAAGCCATTTCCTTTTCCGCTATTTTCAACAATGTCGACATTGATTCTTGTGCTACATTTCTTTTACGGTTTGTGGTTTGTATACGCGATATCACAAGTACATACGTGTTTAAAACTCCTCCTATACATTATATATAGCCATGTCTATAAATATACAAATGGCTCTAACACGACATTGCTTTGTATACCGAATTGTCTCTGGAAAAAAACGGCACCCGGCGCTCGCCTACTCGGTAGATGCGTTATGGATATAACGTTTAATTAACAGAACTTTATATTATAATATGTCAACAACAGCAAATAAAACTATACCAACAAAGGACATGTTCATAAATTTCAACATCCGATAACAAAAACATACTTTAACAGACAGACTTTTTCACCCGAACTTCGGGAATATCCCCAGTTACCGGACTGTGGGACTACATCAACAGCCGGACTTCAGGAATATCAAAGTAACCGGACTGTAGGACTACATCAACGGCCGGACTTCAGGAATATCCCAGTAACCGGACTATAGGACCACATCAAAAGCCGGACTTCAGGAATATCCCAGTAACCGGACTGGAGGACTACATCAACAGCCGGACTTCAGGAATATCCAAGTAACCGGACTGTAGGACTACATCAACAGCCGGACTTTACAACTATCTCAGCAATCGTATATTCGGCCTCACCTCGAACACCATGCATGCAGATTGATCACCAATAGTAAGCTTCCAGATAGGTAAACGGCCTTCCTAACAATGGCGGTTCTCTTAGTTATTTTTTTAAATGACACTTCAGTTTGGCGGTTGCACGGTCATGGTAGATCGTCCGCTTTCTTTCGTATATGATAACTGAGCGTGTTTATATTTTCAGGAAAGTACAGGAACTGAATGAGGACGGTCGTGTCCAAGTAACGGCATCATGGACCACGGATCTAACTGACGGACAATACCGGATATCGTTCTGTAAGTCGCACTCCCTTACTTTCTGTTTCATTCGATCTCGATCACATCTCGATCAAATGATCCTAAAGCATAAGGGTATTGGAAGGCTATACTCGATTATTTTCAGTTAAATGTTGTTTAACGACCCATCATCACATGTTATTTAGAGCCGCCCCAGAGAGAGGCGATGGATACCCAGGAATCGGGGACCTGTCCTACTTGTATTATCGAATAGATTCATGTGGTTCTTAAACGAGCTCGGAGGGTAGACTTTAATGCACAGGACCACCTCCTACCCCGACCCACCCCCTTCAACTGGGTATTCATCCGACGGAGGCTAAGGTAAAATGTCTATTAGCCAAGCTGTTTATTAAAGACAGTAACATAAACATGACTAAATATGAAAGTTAATAAGGGTTTGTTTGTTTAAATGGTGCTTTGCGTCAGCTTTAGCTCATGTTAGGCCATATATGACGGTCGATTTTTGTTTGTGGTAGAGACAGACCACCCATTTATTCCTGGGTAAAACCAGGACTGTATACCTCTCGCCATCCGTAAGAATCGACTCTTTATCACTTGACAAGTCGAGCTCCGTACTGTTTAGGTATTATACCACTAATTGTTTTCCCCATAGACACCAATGTTAAAGTGTCACATATTAATGATTTGCTGCAGATTCATGTAAGAAAGTTCTTGTTTGTTTACTAAACAGGTCAAGGGTACAGCTGTTTTCATTGACTGACTGTTTTCATTGCTCACATATTGTAAGCATAGAGTCAACATTTCAAAAATGTTCATCAGTGATCCAGTAAAACTTATTAATACGCTTCTTATACATACAACCACAAAATCGAATAGGAATGGGCAGTTTTCCTACTTATAATGCCCGTTTTCATCAAAAAAGGGAGGGATTACTTTTTATTATAGGAACAAAATTCGACTACACCTGGGAGGCTTACATGTTATTAGTGGTGGTAAACCTTTAGTGGTTCATCCACACGTAATAACGTTATATAGAGCCACTCCACTGCGAGAGGAGGCGGTTACATGGGAATCCGGGATCTCCCTATCCTTACCATCCTTACTATCCTTACTATCAAATATATTCTTGTGGCCCTTTTAAATGCCCCGAATCATAAACTCCAGAGCCTGGGACCGCCCAGATTATTTCCACTCACGATGAATGGGAGTAAGAGACTTGCTCAAAGTCGTCAGCGAAGTGTTCCGTGGGCGGGATATCGAATCATCGACTGGAATGCACGGGACCGCCCAGCATGTAGTGGGAGTAAGTAACTTGATCAAAGTCTCCCGTACAATGTTCTGTGGGAGGGGTCTCGAATCATCGTCTGGAATGCACGGGACCGCCCAGCATGTAATGGGAGAAAGTAATTTGATCAAAGTATCCAGTACAATGTTCTGTGGGAGGGGTCTCGAATCATCGACTGGAATGCACGGGACCCCCCACCATGTAATGGGAGTAAGTAACTTGATCAAAGTCTCCAGTACAATGCTCTGTGGGAGGGGTCTCGAATGATCGTCTGGAATGCACGGGACCGCCCAGCATGTAGTGGGAGTAGGTAACTTGATCAAAGTCTCCAGTACAATGTTCTGTGGGAGGGGTCTCGAATCATCGTCTGGGATTCACGGGTTCAATCCTCCATGGTAGAACTGAGTTCCGTCGGTGTGTTCTTGGGCAAAATGATATATAGGGTCCTATAGAAACCACAGCGTCCGAACGTAGGTGGCATCGTAGGTCCTCACTGTACTGCAAACAAGGACTTGAAACTACAATGAAAGAGACAAAAAAAGACACTTTCCCTTAGCCTCGTCCGTCGGATGCCCTATCCTCCGAGCACGTTAAAGAACCATAGGAATCTATTCGATAATAAGAGTAGGGCAGGTTCCCGGATTCCTATGTATCCTTCCCCTCTCTCTGGGGCGGCTCTAAATAACCTATACTGTGTTGATGAGCCGTTAAACAAAATTCAGTTCAATTCACTCTCTTTCATTGACCACAGCAATATATATATATTGGTTATTCCAAACTGTCTCAAGAAAAAAACACCGGTAGAAAGATATCGATTCGTAAAATGTCGATATTTATTTCAATGAGAATGATGGGAAAAGCGACATGTTGCCGAGTTTGACCTTTTTCAATATAATTGATACAATTTGTGAAAATAAAAGTTGATACTTTAGCGACGAAATATAAACACCTGAAATGTTAGTACTTAAGAAACAATGTGACTAAATGATTCAGAACTGCCTCCTGTGGTTTTGGAGACGTTTCTTTAATGATTTTCGATTAATGTAACGAATAATAATAATAATAATGTCTCTTTCGGTATAAAGAGGGTATAAAATAAACATTGATTTACGAAATTGTGTTTCCAGATCGATCTAAGAAACTTGGGAGTAAATTTATATTATAACTGAGTACAGGGGACATGCGGTTTGGATATTAATTTAGGTGCATTAAAGGGACACGCGGCAATCTTGAAGCTTTTATCAAGATTAAAATTAGCATCTCGATTTATTAATCCAGTAGCATTTTAACTTAAACACTGCTTGCATACATTAAATAATAGTTTGAGTTTTCAAATTTTCTTTGTCATTCCACCATACTACCATAGGTTGGTGCAATATAATCAACAGTTATAAATATACAACACCAATTTGTTGTGTACTATTCTTATAATTGATATTAATGCAAGTTTTGTAGAAAAAAACAAACGGGACGCCGCGAGTTTTTAAAAAAAAAATCAAGATTGTCGTTTGTCCCTTTAATGGCTCTTGTCGCAAAATAAATAAATAAAACAAAGTAATGAAAGTACTGTGGCCTAGGAACACATTTGCCTAATAGTTGATATCGTAAGACAGGTGACCGGATACACTTTATATAATACCAAAGAGGATGCTCTTCGATGATGTTGAGCAGCCTGAGATCACGTGGTATGTGCATTTTATACCACGTTTTCGTAACGTAAACATCTAGTCCGTTTTCGTTTCTCTGTTGTTGTTTTTTTTTGCGTACCGGTTTTAATGTATTTAGAAATGAAACATGATCGCTATAAAACTGCCTTATATACGGATTTCCAGCCATGTTTTATTAGCTTGAACTTGATAGTAAACCAAGCGTTAAACCACTCCCATTTGCTTTATTGTTCGGGGCGCTTGTTTCAGTCAAAGGCTTTTCTGCGGTAGCTTGAGCAATTTAAATAATACGTACATCAATTTTATATCGGTAGAACTGGTATTTTTAGTGGTAAATAAAAATACCCTTGTTTGGAAAATCGGTTTAGAAATAAATATTTTACAGCCCAAATGATTTTTGATGGGGCTTTTATTCCGTGTTAGTGGGACAGCAGAAAATTAAGAAATATCATATAACTTCAGTTAACCTTCACATTTTGCTATAAAACTTTCGGGTTGTCTTAATTTACCAATATTTAACAATTTGAAACCATTTTCGATACAAACTCTATAAAAAAAAATGTTTTTCTAATTTTTCATGCAGCAGAATTTTGCATTGAAAATGCCCCATCAAAAACAGCTTTCGGGCATTCAATTTTTATTTCAACCAATTTTGAAAAATAAGGTCTTTTTATTTACCACTAAAAATGTCTGATTCACTGATATACAGCTTATTTAGGAACGAGATTTATTTTGTCTGAAAAGTCCACAAAAACTTTAGCTGAAACAAACGCCCAAAACAATATATTACCACAAGCCTTATGTCGCTAAAGTAGCTTTAATAAATTGAAAGCTATACACTTGCATTTAATGGACAATTGTCGGACCGTATTTGGTACAAAAACGAATATGTACAAATTTGTACCATATTCGGCCGAATATGGTACAACTGTCTAATTGTACCATATACGTATCTGCAGTTTTGGGGTAAAATGCCTGACCAAATATGGTACAAACTTGTACCATATTCGGATGAAAAATGTACCACATTCGTTCCGAATATGGTACACACTCATCATCGTCATCGTCATCATCATCATCGTCATCATCATCATCATCATCATCATCATCATAACTACAATTTGCATCAACGTCATCAATACCATCATGAAAATAATCATCATCGTCATCATCATCATCATCATCATCATCATCATAACTACAATTTGCATCAACGTCATCAATACCATCATGAAAATAATCATCATCGTCATCATCATCATCATCATCATCATCATCATCATAACTACAATTTGCATCAACGTCATCAATACCATCATGAAAATAATCATCATCGTCATCATCATCATCATCATCATCATCATCATAATCATCATCAGCATCATCATCATCATCATCATAATCATCATCATCGGCGGCCGGTAATCATTGGCGTCAACATAATAAAAAACTTTTTTCATCATCATCATTATAATCATTATCATCGGCCGATAAACATCGCAGTTATCATCATCACAATCATCAAACCCCAATCATCATCACCATTGTCATCATCATCAATTACATCATCATCGTCACCATTAACACCATCATCATCATCGTCACCATTAACGCCATTATCATCATCATCGTCATGATGATGACAAAAGTTTTGATGATGATGACGACGATCAAAATTACCGTCATCATCATCATCACAAACTTTTATCATCATTGTCATCATCATCACCATCATTATCACCACAATCATCAAGGTCATCATCATCATCATCAACACCATCATCATCATCACCATTATCATCATCGTAATGAAGATCACAAAAATGTGATGATGATAACTGCGATGTTTTTCGGTCGATGGTGATGATGATGACAAAAGTTTTGTAATGATGATAAGATCAAATTTTCCAAGAAGCGCTGGCGCGCTTCATGGATTTGCTCGCCTACCTTTACCCTTACAAGTTCACACTCTATGAACACAACCAAAATGCGATAATCCTCAAACTTTTACAGAGTTACCTGGAGCAAGCACGTCTCTAGTCTTAGAGTACTAGTACTTAGTAACCAGTACTAAGCAGATACATTCGCCAGTAATTGACAACTGCCCTACTTGAAACAGCGGTAGGGGAAGAATGGCCGTAGAAATCATTTCGTGACCAATCTCCACGAAAGTATCTGGCCCGCCCGGGAATCGAACCCAGGCCGCCTGCGTGCCAATCTGACGCGCAACCGACTGAGCTAGCCGGCGAAACAGTTACACAACCAGCAAAATCCATGTAAAGTGTGGTTAGGTTAGCTGTTTCTGTTACTGCTAGTTACGACGACGACGACGACGACGACGACGACGACGACGACGATGATGATGATGATGATGATGATGATGATGATACTTTTGTCACTTCCAATATTAGGTTAATACAATGTATTTGAGTTTGAAAAAAAGTTTACACATTGGCAGACTATTTCATTTATTAAGAAATACATAATTTATGTACCATATACGTAGGCCATTTTCATTTTATGAGTTTTTTTGGTATGTACCAAATACGTTTTGGCGAGCATAGACAAACTTATTCCAACCGAATATGGTACAATGTTTGTACCATATTCGGTCGAAAATTGTACCATATTCGGTCCGAATATGGTACATTTGTACCATATTCGGCCGAATATGGTACATTTGTACCATATTCGTTTTTGTACCAAATACGGTCCGACAGACCATTAAAGTGTATATTGCATTTTTTCCTATAAATAATCTTTAACTGAAATTAATTATATATTTCATCAACGTGCGGCATACTCTTCCAATTCTTCAAGTTGTTTTTATTGAATAAGCAATTCGATAAGTTGTCCCCAGCCCAAATACACATTAAATATAAAGTCTCTTTCCTTGTTTCATGTTTAAAAACACTCTTTCCTTGATTTTCTTTCCTTGTTTTATGTTTAAAAACACTATTTTCTTGTTTTTCTTTCCTTGTTTTATGTTTAAAAACACTATTTCCTTGTTTTATGCTTAAAAACACTATTTTCTTGTTTTTCTTTCCTTGCTTTATGTTTAAAAACACTATTTCCTTGTTTTTCTTTCCTTGTTTTATGTTTAAAAACACTATTTCCTTGTTTTTCTTTCCTTGTTTTATGTTTAAAAACACTATTTCCTTGTTTTTCTTTCCTTGTTTTATGTTTAAAAACACTATTTTCTTGTTTTTCTTTCCTTGTTTTATGTTTAAAAACACTCTTTTCTTGCTTTATGTTTAAAAAACAAATATGAATCCCATTTTCTAAAACCGACTATTATATGTGTTACGTTGATAACATGTTAATGGTACAGTACAGTTGTTGACCATAAGTTGCAATATTTAAGCACATCATGAAATTATCAATGACCAAATTGCAAATCTGTGAGCAACACACATATTTTCCTCATTGTATATGGAATATGGTGGCTTTATATAGCTAACCAGTATAAAGTTGATACGCCAATGCTCTTGGAATGTTAATTGTGTTTGGAACAAGAGGAATGTCGTACGAAACAATTAAAACATGCCATCTTCATAAGGTTCATTGGTGCTATATCCATAGCATTGGAACTAGCTCTCTGGAATTGGAGCTATCTCGTTATCGTGCATTTTCCCTATGAATCGTTCTCCGTGTTATGTTTTGTCAACACCAATATACGGACACCAATGAGTTTATATTTAATGAGTTCATGTGATATTTTGCGTAAAATCGGCAAAAAATCGGAAAAAAATCTCGGTGCCCATTAAAGAGTTGAGAAAAACGTGCGTGAAATTAGGCAATTTTCTAGAACAGCTTCTGGGCCGTTAGAAAAGCTTAAACATATCAACACGGAACTGCATTCTCAAAGTTTTCAATTATAACAAATCAAATGGAAAAAAGAAAGAAACAAACAAAGAAATAGAGAGAAAGAAAGAAAACAATAGTAAAGTATAACGATCTTGTCTTACTTTCTTCTTCTTTTTACTTTGGCGTTGAAACTAGCTTGGAAGCCAGTGGCGTTCGAGCACTTTTCAAATACCTCCAAACGCAGGAAGCTCCACTGATTAACAGCCGTGTTGATTATATTGCACAAACAGCCGTGTTGAATATACTGCACAAATAATAAGCAAACTTTAAATGTTTTTTTTCTTTTAATTTAATTATAATCAATCAGTTTTGAAGAGACACACGGCAATCTTGAGTTTTTAAAAACTCTTGGCGTCCCGGCCCGTTATTCTATTAACTTGCATTTGTTCAGTCAGTAATATTAATTATAAGAATAGTATAGAGGAAATTATTGATGCATTTCACTAACTCTTGTTTATATTACGCCAGTAATATATTTAAACGTATGGTAAAATAAGAAGGCAAAATGAAAACTCAACATTTTATTTAATTATATGCAGGCATGTTTAAAGTCAAAATGATACTGTATTAATAAATCGAGATGCTGAATTTAATGCTTGGTAAAAACTTCCAGGTTGCCGTGTATCCCTTTAAGGAACCGGATTAATCATTCCAAGTGTTAAGTTTAACGCTTAACCCCCTACATATAGATAATGGACTGTTCTTTCCTTGAATTAAGACCATTCCATTTATGTGACAAATTGGTGTTTTTGGGGAAATAACTGATCAGCAGCCGGACATTGTGAACCCTGATCAGACTGCGAGTTACTCGAGTATTGCCTTGTGTCCCTTTAATGTATTATTTGGAATAGCTTACTTATGCGTGGTCAGTAGTGCCGGAATATGTTAACGGACACATGGCAATCTTGGCAATCATGGCAATCATGGCAATCTTGGCAATCATGGCAATCTTGGTAATCATGGCAATCATGGCAATCATGGCAATCCTGGCAATCATGACAATCATGGCAATATTGGCAATCATGGCAATCATGGCAATCATGACAATCTTGGCAATCATGGCAATCATGGCAATCATGGCAATCATGACAATCTTGGCAGTCATGGCAATCTTGGCAATCATGGCAATCATGGCAAGCTTGTCAATCTTGGCAATCATGACCATCTTGGCAGTCATGGCAGTCATGGCAATCTTGGCAATCATGGCAATCATGGCAATCAAGGCAATCTTGGCAATCATGGCAATCTTGGCAATATTGGCAATCATGGCAATCATGGCAATCTTGAAGTTTTTTTTATCAAACATTAAAATTATCTCTACATTATCCAGCATAATTCTGACTTTAAAGGGAGTGGAGGCGATGTTGAAGAGTGAGTGTTGTCAATCTAAGTACAAATGAAAACCTTCATAATGTGCTTCAGTTTCATATAAAATGTGCATATGCATTCAATTAAGCCGCATGTTACCTTCCGGTTAATCATAGTTAATGAACATGTTTGGTCTGAAAAGCTAATTAGGCTGCTTTTTGTTTCTTAATCATAAGTATTAATTTAAATGGGGATTATTTTGATCACAGTTGTACATATACTTCCAATAAAGTGTACTTCTACCACAAAACAAGAATTTATAAGAGCCTTAAAATATCACATGCATTACTATTAATGATTTATTTTCTAGACCAAACCATTTCATTAACAATAAATCAATTAACGCCCATAATTAAGTGCATATGCATGTTGAATATGAATGTTTATTATATGCTTCCCAGTGAAATAGTCGATTGTATGGTTAGAATAAACCTTATATTCGCATTGTTAATATTTTCACAGTGAAAATATAAGAACTTATATTCTCACTTCCGGAAAAAATGGAACTACTTTTTTCTACATTTGCTTATATAACAGTCATAATTCGTGTCAAAGTTTGGAACTATATTCTTTGCGAACTAAATATATGTAAATCGCCTCACACGCTGGCGTTACTATATTTATCCGCGAATACGTTAAAGGGGAACTATCGGAACGAAACGTATTTTCTGTTTAAAACAGTTTTGTAGTGTTGCATGATAAAAAGTATATAATAAATAGAATATGTGTTGGTGTGTCGTGAATATATGATTTATTGTCATCTCCAAGTGAGAAAACTTATATTTTCACTCGTACTAAAGCACTCGTCAAAATATGTTTTCTCACTTCTCGATGAAAATAAATCCTATATTCACTCCAAACCAACAAATATCCTCTATGTAACATACAATCAGAGCTGTAGACAAGCTCAGTTTTTCAGTAATTTACTCATACATTTTTTTTTACAAAAAAACTCGGTTTTTTAAAATTGTGAGTATCATTACTCATCGACTTATTATAAAAACTCATAACTTTTAAAACTCATGAGTATTATGTTTGTATGTTTTGTCCTGTGGAACAGTTTATTCCACATTTACCTGATAAAAATTGTTCCAAGCATGTGTTTAATATTAAGGTCATTCAATGTTTCTTTTGTTTTACTTAACTTCCATTTAATCAGAATAGTTGTTTCTTTTCAAATGTATTAATTCATATCCATTTTGAAAGCGTGAACTATTAAAAGCATTTGTTTACTCCGAACGAGATCCCTTTACGCATTCATTTTGAATCTGATGAGTAAATACGCATTGCAGTCGAAAAAGTATATACAGCTCTGCACATTATGATGTTTGTAGTCGTATATGGATTGACACCCATAATGCTTTCAGATCGCCTCCAGTCCCTTTAGACCTGCATGCATATACGAGTAAATTAAATTTCATTTTTTTTTTCGTCTTTCTACCATAGGTTTAAAGATATTATAGGTGAAATGTAATTAGGAACAAACAGGTTAAGATAACGTGATTCTGTTTTCTATTACAGCCAGAGATAACCTACACGTGTGGATAAACGGAAAGGCAGTTGAAACATGCGTAAGTACAGCAGTAAAATGATCAGGCATCACAATTCATCTAACGTGTTTTAAGAGAATCGTATTGTATTGCAACATTGCACATTTCACTCTTCTCATTACTTCCTATATTATAACACATTGCAGTAGTTTATTACTGCAATGAAGATGTTTTTTTGTTATTTTAAAATTTATTTGAAAAACAAACTGTGTGTGCATGTTTGAATTGTGCTTTACGTCATTTTTAGCAAGTGTTAGGCCATATATGACGTTCGACTTTTGTGGTAGAGGCAGGGCACACATTTTTTCCGAGGTAGAACAATTACTGTATACCTCCCGCCAGCCGTAAGAATCGACACTTTCTCTTTTGACAAGTCAAGCTCCCAGTGAGATTCGACCCCACAGCGGTGAGAGGTTAAAACGTTTTTAGACGCAGCGTCTTTACTATAACAGAGAAACTGTGTGAGTTTTCAAGTGTCTAAGATGCAGCACATTTACTATCCCGGTCACAGAGAAACTGTGTGTGAGTTTTCAGGTGTCTAAGACGCAGCACATTTATTATCCCTGCCACAGAGAAACAGTGTGTGGGTTTTCAAGTGTCTAAGATGCTGCATTTACTATCTCGACCACAGAGAAACTGTGTGTGAGTTTTCAGGTGTCTAAGACGCAGCACATTTACTATCCCTGCCACAGAGAAACTGTGTGTGGGTTTTCAAGTGTCTAAGACGCAGCACATTTACTATCAAGGTCACAGAGAAACTGTGTGTGGGTTTTCAGGTGTCTAAGACGCAGCACATTTACTATCCCTGCCACAAAGAAACTGTGCGTGGGTTTTCAAGTGTTAAGACGCAGCACATTTACTATCCCGGTCACAGAGAAACTGTGTGTGGGTTTTCAGGTGTCTAAGACGCAGCACATTTACTATCCCTGCCACAGAAAAAATTGTGTGTGTTTTTTCAAGTGTCTAAGACGCAGCACATTTACTATCCCGGTCACAGAGAAACTGTGTGTGAGTTTTCAAGTGTTTAAGACGCAGCACCTTTACTATCCCGGCCACAGAGAAACTGTGTGTGAGTTTTCAGATGTCTAAGACTATCCCGGTCACAGAGAAACTGTGTAGGGGTTTTCAGGTGTCTAAACTATCCCGGTCACAGAGAAACTGTGTGTGAGTTTTCAGGTGTCTAAGACGCAGCACATTTACTATCCCGACCACAGAGAAACTGTGTGTGTGTTTTCAAGTGTTTAAGACGCAGCACCTTTACTATCCCGGCCACAGAGAAACTGTGTGTGAGTTTTCAGGTGTCTAAGACTATCCCGGTCACAGAGAAACTGTGTGAGTTTTCACATTTACTATCCCGGCCACAGAGAAACTGTCTGTGAGTTTTCAGGTGTCTAAGACGCAACACCTTTACTATCCCGGCCAGGTGTCTATGACTATCCCGGTCACAGAAAAACTGTGTGTGAGTTTTTAGGTGTCTAAGACGCAGCACATTTATTACCTCGACCACAGATAACCTGTGTGTGAGTTTCCACATTTACTATCCCGGCCACAGAGAAACTGTGTGTGAGTTTTCAGGTGTCTAAGACGCAGCACATTTACTTTCCCGGTCACAGAGAAACTGTGTGTCGGTTTTCACGTGTCTAAGACTATCGCGGTCACAGAGAAACTGTATATGAGTTTTCAAGTATCTAAGACGCAGCACATTTACTATCTCGACCACAGAGAAACTGTGTGTGAGTTTTCAAATATCTAAGACGCAGCACATTTACTATCTCGACCACAGAGAAAATGTGTGTGAGTTTTCACCTTTTACTATCCCGGTCACAGAGAAACTGTGTGTGAGTTTTCATATTTACTATCCCGGCCACAGAGAAACTGTGTCTGAGTTTTCACATTTACTATCCCGGCCACAGAGAAACTATGTTTCAGTTTTCAAGTGTCTAAGACGCAGCACATTTACTATCCCGTCCACAGAGAAACTGTGTGTGTGTTTTCAGGCGTCTAAGACGGAGCACATTTACTATCCCGGCCTCAGAGAAATTGTGTGTGAGTTTTCAGGTGTCTAAGACGCAGCACATTTACTATCCCGGCCACAGAGAAACTGTGTGTGAGTTTTCAGGTGTCTAAGACGCAGCACATTTACTATCCCGGTCACAAAAAAACTGTGTGTGAGTTTTCAGGCGTCTAAGACGGAGCACATTTACTATCCCGGCGACAGAGAAACTGTGTGTGAGTTTTCAAGTGTCTAAGACGCAGCACATTTACTATCTCGACCACAGAGAAACTGTGTGTGAGGT
Source organism: Cyrtodaria siliqua (assembly GCA_037043455.1). Lineage (NCBI taxonomy): Eukaryota > Metazoa > Mollusca > Bivalvia > Adapedonta > Hiatellidae > Cyrtodaria > Cyrtodaria siliqua. The sequence goes on from JAWPHD010006757.1 coordinate 62,097, forward strand.
TTCATATTTACTATCCCGGCCACAGAGAAACTATGTTTCAGTTTTCAAGTGTCTAAGACGCAGCACATTTACTATCCCGGCCACAGAGAAACTGTGTGTGAGTTTTCAGGTGTCTAAGACGCAGCACATTTACTATCCCGGTCACAAAAAAACTGTGTGTGAGTTTTCAGGCGTCTAAGACGGAGCACATTTACTATCCCGGCGACAGAGAAACTGTGTGTGAGTTTTCAAGTGTCTAAGACGCAGCACATTTACTATCTCGACCACAGAGAAACTGTGTGTGAGGTTTCATATTTACTATCCCGGCCACAGAGAAACTATGTTTCAGTTTTCAAGTGTCTAAGACGCAGCACATTTACTATCCCGGCCACAGAGAAACTGTGTGTGAGTTTTTATATTTACTATCCCGGCCACAGAGAAACTGTATGTGAGTTTTCAAATATCTAAGACGCAGCACATTTACTATCTCGACCACAGAGAAACTGTGTGTGAGTTTTCATATTTACTATCCCGGCCACAGAGAAACTGTGTGTGAGTTTTCAGAGGTCTAAGACGCGGCACCTTTACTATCCCGGCCACAGAGAAACTGTGTGTGAGTTTTCAGGTGTCTAAACTATCTCGGTCACAGAGAAACCGTGTGTGAGTTTTCAGGTGTCGAGGACTATCCCGGTCACAGAGAAACTGTGTGTGAGTTTTCACATTTACTATCCCGGCCACAGAGAAACTGTCTGTGAGTTTTCAGGTGTCTAAGACGCAGCACATTTACTAGCTCGACCACAGAGAAAGTGTGTGTGGGTTTTCAGGTGTCTATGACTATCCCGGTCACAGATAAACTGTGTGCGAGTTTTTAGGTGTCTAAGACGCAGCACATTTATTATCTCGACGACAGAGAACCTGTGTGTGAGTTTTCACATTTACTATCCCGGCCACAGAGAAACTGTGTGTGAGTTTTTAGGTGTCTAAGACGCAGCACAATTACTATCTCGACCACAGAGAAACTGTGTGTAAGTTTTCACATTTACTATCCCGGCCACAGAGAAACTGTGTGTGAGTTTTCAGGTGTCTAAGACGCAGCACATTTACCATCCCGGTAACAGAGAAACTGTGTGTGGGTTTTCAGGTGTCTAAGACTATCCCGGTCACAGAGAAACTGTGTGTGAGTTTTCAAATATCTAAGACGCAGCACATTTACTATCTCGACCACAGAGAAACTGTGTGTGAGTTTTCAAATATCTAAGACGCAGCACATTTACTATCTCGACCACAGAGAAACTGTGTATGAGTTTTCACCTTTTACTATCCCGGCCACAGAGAAACTGTGTGTGAGTTTTCACATTTACTATCCCGGCCACAGAGAAACTATGTTTCAGTTTTCAAGTGTCTAAGACGCAGCACATTTACTATCCCGGCCACAGAGAAACTGTGTATGAGTTTTCACCTTTTACTATCCCGGCCACAGAGAAACTGTGTGTAAGTTTTCACATTTACTATCCCGACCACAGAGAAACTGTATGTGAGTTTTCACCTTTTACTATCCCGGCCACAGAGAAACTGTGTATGAGTTTTCACCTTTTACTATCCCGGCCACAGAGAAACTGTGTGTAAGTTTTCACATTTACTATCCCGACCACAGAGAAACTGTATGTGAGTTTTCAGGTGTCTAAGACGCAGCACATTTACCATCCCGGTAACAGAGAAACTGTGTGTGGGTTTTCAGGTGTCTAAGACTATCCCGGTCACAGAGAAACTGTGTGTGAGTTTTCAAATATCTAAGACGCAGCACATTTACTATCTCGACCACAGAGAAACTGTGTGTGAGTTTTCAAATATCTAAGACGCAGCACATTTACTATCTCGACCACAGAGAAACTGTGTGTGAGTTTTCAAATATCTAAGACGCAGCACATTTACTATCTCGACCACAGAGAAACGAAGTGTGAGTTTTCAAATATCTAAGACGCAGCACATTTACTATCTCGACCACAGAGAAACTGTGTGTGAGTTTTCAAATATCTAAGACGCAGCACATTTACTATCCCGGCCACAGAGAAACTGTGTGTGAGTTTTCAGGTGTCTAAGACGCAGCACAATTACTATCTCGACCACAGAGAAACTGTGTGTAAGTTTTCACATTTACTATCCCGGCCACAGAGAAACTGTGTGTGAGTTTTCAAATATCTAAGACGCAGCACATTTACTATCTCGACCACAGAGAAACTGTGTGTGAGTTTTCAAATATCTAAGACGCAGCACATTTACTATCTCGACCACAGAGAAACTGTGTGTGAGTTTTCAAATATCTAAGACGCAGCACATTTACTATCTCGACCACAGAGAAACTGTGTGTGAGTTTTCAAATATCTAAGACGCAGCACATTTACTATCTCGACCACAGAGAAACTGTGTATGAGTTTTCACCTTTTACTATCCTGGCCACAGAGAAACTGTGTGTGAGTTTTCACATTTACTATCCCGGCCACAGAGAAACTATGTTTCAGTTTTCAAGTGTCTAAGACGCAGCACATTTACTATCCCGGCCACAGAGAAACTGTGTGTGAGTTTTCAGGTGTCTAAGACGGAGCACAATTACTATCCCGGACACAGAGAAACTGTGTGAGTTTTCAGGCATCTAAGACGCAGCACATTTACTATCCCGGTCATAGAGAAACTGTGTGTGAGTTTTCAAGTGTCTAAGACGCAGCACATTTACTATCCCGACCACAGAGAAACTATGTGTGAGTTTACAGGCCTCTAAGACGGAGCACATTTACTATCCCGGCCACAGAGAAACTGTGTGTGAGTTTTCAAGTGTCTAAGACGCAGCACATTTACTATCTCGACCACAGAGAATCTGTGTGTGAGTTTTCATATTTACTATCCCGGCCACAGAGAAACTATGTTTCAGTTTTCAAGTGTCTAAGACGCAGCACATTTACAATCCCGGCCACAGAGAAACTGTGTGTGAGTTTTCATGTTTACTATCCCGGCCACAGAGAAACTGTATGTGAGTTTTCAAATATCTAAGACGCAGCACATTTAATATCTCGACCACAGAGAAACTGTGTGTGAGTTTTCACATTTACTATCCCGGCCACAGAGAAACTGTGTGTGAGTTTTCAGGTGTCTAAGACGCGGCACATTTACTAACCCGGCCGCAGAGAAACTGCGTGTGAGTTTTCAGGCGTCTAAGACGGAGTACATTTACTATCCCGGCCACAGAGAAACTGTGTATGAGTTTTCACATTTACTAACCCGGCCACAGAGTAACTGTGTGTTAGTTTTCAGGTGTCTAAGACGCAGCACATTAATATCCCGATCACAGAGAAACTGTGTGGAGTTTTCAGGTGTCTAAGACTCGGCACATTTACTAACCCGGCCACAGAGAAACTGTGTGTGAGTTTTCAGGCGTCTAAGACGGAGTACATTTACTATCCCGGCCATAGACGGAAACTGTGTGTGAGTTTTCACATTTACTAACCCGGCCAAGGAGTAACTGTGTGTGAGTTTTCAGGTGTCTAAGACGCAGCACATTTACTATCCCGGTCACAGAGAAACTGTGTGGAGTTTTCAGGTGTCTAAGACTCGGCACATTTACTAACCCGGCCACAGAGAAACTGTGTGTGCGTTTTCAGGCGTCTAAGACGGAGTACATTTACTATCCCGGCCACCGAGAAACTGTGTGTGAGTTTTCACATTTACTTACCCGGCCACAGAGAAACTGTGTTGAGTTTTCAGGTGTCTAAGACTCGGCATATTTACTCTCTCGGCCACAGAGAAACTGTATGTTAGTTTTCAGGTGTCTAAGACGCGGCACATTTACTAACCCGGCCACAGAGAAATTGTCTGTGAGTTTTCAGGCGTCTAAGACGGAGTACATTTACTATCCCGGCCACAGAGAAACTGTGTGTGTGTTTTCACATTTACGAACCCGGCCACAGAGTAACTGTGTGTGAGGTTTCAGGCGTCTAAGACGGAGTACATTTACTATCCCGGCCACAGAGAAACTGTGTATGAGTTTTCACATTTACTAACCCGGCCACAGAGTAACTGTGTGTGAGTTTTCAGGTGTCTAAGACGCAGCACATTTACTATCCCGGCCACAGAGAAACTGTGTGGAGTTTTCAGGTGTCTAAGACTCGGCACATTTACTATCCCGGCCACAGAGAAACTGTGTGTGAGTTTTCACATTTACTATCCCGGCCACAGAGGAACTGTGTGTGAGTTTTCAGGTGTCTAAGACGCAGTACATTTACTATCCCGGCCACACAGAAACTGTGTGTGAGTTTTCACATTTACTAACCCGGCCACAGAGGAACTGTGTGTGAGTTTTCAGGTGTCTAAGACGCAGCACATTTACTATCCCGGCCACAGAGAAACTGTGTGGATGTTTCAGGTGTCTAAGACTCGGCACATTTACTATCCCGGCCACAGAGAAACTGTGTGTGAGTTTTTACATTTACTATCCCGGCCACAGAGAACCTGTGTGTGAGTTTTCAGGTGTCGAAGACGCAGTACATTTACTATCCCGGCCACAGAGGAACTGTGTGTGAGTTTTCAAGTGTCAGCTTTTCGAAGATGTTCAGTCCGAGTTATGAATGATTACAAAGCACCCGTATATGGAATATACCCTAAGCCTGACATGCTTTGTTCCGCGGAGTTGGGTGTGGGGGTGGGGTGGAGGGGGAGGGGTCGTATTTGTTATCTCTTTAAACGAGTAAGATCATGTTCTCATATCTACAAGTTATATACGTTTTACTCACCGATAACTCCGAAAGCCGGATGGGACAGGAATCGAAGGGGAGAAAAATATTTTAATCTCGTAATAGCGAGACGTTTTTCCTTAATTACTATACATTTTCTCGTTATGATGTCTTTTAAAAAGTCATTAAAACGATAATATTTCTCGTTATTACGCAAATTATATTTGTTTCTTAACTTCCAATTCTAGTCCCATCCGTCTTTCGTAGTACTGTTCGGCGTATATTTCACCGGTAAGGTCCATATGCATGTCAAACTGGATCCGACCCAAACGGAACTGCATTGTGTCAATTCCCTTAAAGCTGTTCATCCTATACATACATCGCATGCCTCTTTGTATGTTTGTATGGTGTATTACGTCATTTTCAACACATGTAAATCACGGTTGATTTGTTTTTGTGGTGGAGGCAGATCATTTTCCTGGGTGGAACTGTACACCTCCCGCCATCCGTAAGAATCGACACTTCCTCACTTACCAGTCGAGCTCCCAGTAGGATTCGAACCCGCAGCGGTGAGAGGCGAAGGTTTACAACGGAAGAGACTAGCAAAGTTAACAAATGTCAGGTGATTCGATGTCAGATGTATCATGTTTAATAACGTTACAAATGTCACGCGGTATCCATGTAACGTTACCAAATGTCACGCGGTATCCATGTAACGTTACCAAATGCAATCTGATTTCAATTTGTTGTGTTTAATACCATTATACATTGTCTCGCGGTTTCAGCGTAACGTTATCAAATGTCACGTGGTTTCCAGGAAAGTTACCAAATACCACGTGGTTTATATGTGTCATGTCCACGTGGTTGTCATGTGTATATGTTGTGCTTCTTTATTTTAGAGCTATATCACCGACAAAGGCTATGACGTGGATCTATTCTTTGACGTCGGGCTATCGAAGGGCCATATTTACAGCGACGTCGAGGGTAACGAAATGATGAACTACCTGCTTCTTGATGGAGAAATAATGGGCCAAGACTACCAAGTGACGAAGTAGATAATACAAAATCATAGTTATAGTTAGGCGTAAATTGATAGCATAATTCTCCTGCTACAGTTAATTGTAGACAATAATTATTGAGCATGCATGTGTTTTCAAACATAACTTGTAAATGATTGTTGTTGACATAATTGGAGTTTAGTGTTGTGACACCCAATTTCTCCCGGAGAGAAAGAGTACGTCAACTTGAAAATAGAGTTGTAGAATACAGAATGTGTAAAGAGATACGAGGAACTGTGACACTAGATGTAGATGTAGAAGTCCAGGTTATTCATTTGCGTATATTGGTGCATTGTATCACTGTATACATGTAAACTATTACTGATTAAATGTAAACGTAAAGTTATTTGCCAAACAATAAAACGATATACGTGTTTTTCTGGAGTGAATGACGTGTTTTATTTCATCGTCATCCGCGACACATGATTTTTTAAGACAAACGTCTAGAACTGTTTTTTTAAATATTTTTGAACTGCATCTATTTTACCGAGATTCAGGTATTGTTTCTGATTGTCTGATACAGACACAACTTCTATCCAAGATATACAGGATGACAGAAATACAATACATTAATAAATAAAGGAGGAAACGGCATAATTATATCGACGAACTAAATGTGGATGGTCAAAATACTATTATAAAAACAAATCTCATATCAGTTTTTCACTCCAAAACAATAACTATTCATTTTATTTTATGCGTTGTATATTCAAAATGTATACAGAAAAAATATTTGTTCAGCGACCTCATCGGGTCAGAATGGTGATATTGTTATTTTTAACTCGCCATTACTTCTTTATATACCAACTTTGAAAAGAAACTGCATTTGAAAATAATGGAACCGGCAAACTGAATTTCATACTATCTGACGCGCGGGTGATATTGCAGGGTGGGTGATAGTAAAACGATTTTCACATGACATGCGCAGCTTTGGTGCGCGCTGTTTCGATGACGTCATCGACTCGGTATGGCGAAAAGATTTTAATAAACTACCACTAATTTTCTTAGTTAAGCTATTTCATAGCAACTTTTTGGGGAAAAAAAACACAACTTATTTTGGCCGATGGGATTTCGGTATAATAAAATATATATCACATTCATGGGAGGGTGATAGTAAGAATGCTCACCCTGAGGATATGATTATCGCCCGAGACGAAAATTGCCTGATGCTGTGTGACGTTATGAGTTGTGTGATAAAAAGAGAATCTTACATGCGTGCTAGTTTATTTTGGGATGAATTAAGCACGTTTGCACAAATGATATGTTGCTCGACAAGCCGTCGCATCATGTCGTACTAGCGAACTCGTTAAATAAGTTTAATAATAAAAAGTGCTAATGTAAGATCCTCTCTATATAGCATTGCTAATTTTTAAAATTATTTTTCATTTTTCATTTACTTATTTCAAGAAATAATATATATAGAAAATTATTTACATTAATTGCTTTATATGTGTAGCGTAATACATATATATTACTTACAACGAGCATAGTGTTAGAAACAAATGTAGGTTGTAATGCTTTTTTTGATTAATGGAAACATGTACACATTCTACAATAAACAATATGATTTGATTTTTGGTTTCCTAAAAAATCGCACTTCAGGCTATCCAAGGCGATATTGTTCTTTACTTTGTGTGCTGCAGATTAAGATTCATAAAACCTTTTTTTTTTCATAATGTGCGCGTCAACAAAAACATGTTTTGTATTGATACATTTTTAACATGTGATTTATTTGCACATTACACGCTCCGCACGAAAAAGTCATATGTAAAAACACATAACAACGTAAAGCTACAGCGCATCACAACTTAAAGCTACATACGCTATACTTAAACTTAAATTAACTGAGTCACGGGTGAAGTAATTTAAGTAAAAAAAGTCTGTATACAAGGCAGAAATCGATGCGTAAAATATAATATTTTTATCTAGCCTGCCTTCATATACGGCTTCTGATATTATTTCTAAAGAAATGTATATTTTTTAGTATTTTGTTGCATTTTTAACACTAACAGGTAGTTTGCAATAACTAGAGCACACAGGCACATATGTATCAACCTCTAAACGAAAAAACAAAATAAAGTTGTTTTGAGACGGATCTGGCATACTGCACTATGGTGTCCTCATGCTTATTGCTATTCAGTATATATGTTAGGCTAACTGCATCAATATATCATCATTATATCATGTTTATAGCTATTCAGAATATATTTGGCGTACCGCATCACGATGTCATGTTTATTGCTAATCAGTACACGTTTGGCGTACTGCATCACGGTATCATGTTTATTTCTATTCTGTATATGTTTGGCTTACTGCGTCAGTAGATCATGTTTATTGTTAGTCAGTATATGTTTGGCGTACTGCATCACGGTATCATGTTTATTGCTATTTAGCATATGTTTGGCGTACTGCATCACAATATCTTTTCTCACGATATCATGTTTATTGCTAGTCGGTATATGTTTGGCGTACGGCATCAATATGTCATGTTTATTGCTATTTAGTATATGCCTGGCGTACTGCATCGATATAGCCTGATTATTCTAATCAGTATATGTCTGGCGTACTGCATCACGATATCATGTTTATTGCTGTTCAGTATATGTCTGGCATGCTGCATCACGATATAATGTTTATTGCTGTTCAGTATATGTCTGGCGATTCTGCATCACGATATCATGTTTATTGCTAGGCAGTATATGTCTGGCGTACTGCATCACGATATCATGTTTATTGCTGTTCAGTAAATATTTGGCGTACTGCATCGATATATCATGTTTAATGCTAGTCAGTATATGTATGGCGTACTGCATCACGATAACATGTTTATTGCTAGTCAGTATATGTATGGCGTACTGCATCACGATATCATTTGCTAGTCAGTATATGTCTGGCGTACTGCATCACGATATCATGTTTATTGTTAGTCAGTATATTTCTGGCGTACTGCATCACGATATCATGTTTATTGTTAGTCAGTATATGTCTGGCGTACTGCATCACGATATCATGTTTAGTGTTAGTCGGTATATGTCTGGCGTACTGCATCACGATATCATGTTTAGTGTTAGTCGGTATATGTCTGGCGTACTGCATCACGATATCATGTTTAGTGTTAGTCGATATATGTCTGGCGTACTGCATCACGATATCATGTGTATTGCTAGTCAGTATATGTCTGGCGTACTGCATCAGGATAGTATGTTTATTGTCATTTAACCAGGTACAGGTAATTGGTGAATAATCGTGCCTCAACCGGGACTCGAACCCATGGTCTCTGGTTTACCAGCGCTCTACCAACTGAGCTATCGAGGACATATACACATGAATCGATTATTCACCATATACCTGTACCCGGTTACATACACCCCGCATCAGACTGAAATTCGTCCCTGAATTTCCAATTATACTTGAGAACCACTGCTGGTGTTTCTCTGGATGACCCAGGACGAGCCCCTAAATATAACAGGTGGTGAAATAATCGTGCCTCAACCGCTATATATTTGTTTTTCGTGCTGCATCAAGATATCATGTATACTGAGACAAAAAAGAAAGAGTGAGATCTAATTTTCATAATCAACCTGATTACAAATAATCCATGACGTCAACCTTGACCTTGACGTCATGAACGTGCTCACACATCCCAACTTTAGGTTTGAGAAGAAGTTAAAAGTGTGACATTGATGAGAAATTCCAGAAAACCAGCAGTTAACAAGATGACTAATTTCCCAATCTTGCTTACAATATACTCAACGTCATACATTTTGTGTTTTGCTCTTTTTTGACTTTTAGGAACTCAAAATGTGTTAGTGAAGGAAGATTTCATACACAGGTTCTGCTTTATTAATGCATAGATCTACATTTCGTATATTTTATAAATTATGTTTGCTAAATTTGCCGCTACAACTTTTGAATATTTTCAAAAATAGATGTGCACACTTTCTTTTTTAACTCAGTATATATTGCTAGTGGACTAGTATATATTTACTTAATGTGTATTGTTGTCCTGTAGTTTCACCATAAACCCTAATGTTTATTGCGGCCCGTGTGGTTTCCGGGCAAGAACATTGACCACTGCTTATCCAGGCAGAGGGGTAAAATGTCCACGAATTCATGTTCATATTGTTTTTTTGCCATGATCATTAAAGATCTTCATCATTCCTGTATTGTTTCATGTGTTACTTGAGTGGTGACTGAAATGGCTGAAATGAAATGGCTCCAGTGAAAATGTAGTGTTTGCAATACAATTTGCAGATAGTCTGAAGTTTTGTAGGTGAGAATGTTCTAGACCCATTCTGCATATTTGTATCTAGATGTAAATGGAGAGTGGGCCTGGACTGTTCATTCCTATTGGCGCCATATAACCTTTTGAGCCGTAAAACCCCAATTCAATTCATGTTTATTGCGAGTAGCTAGTGTATGTGTGGCATATCTATATGTTTGTAATCAGTAATTGTTCGATGCGTATTCCTGTTCAATGAATGATTAAGCCTATTACTTGTTAGTTGTTTGTTTACCTTGTTTTTGGCGCCTTTTTAGGTTTACGGTATAATGGAATATTCAAACAATATGTAAATATAGTTGTATATAAGTTTAAATACCTTACTTTTGAACATCGGTTGGAAAATAAACTGTCCCAGCATCACTGAATGTATATAGCAATGTATCAAAATAGTGTTTTGGCAATACAATAGTTCCTCAAACAATTTGAAAAACTAAGGTTTATTACCACTAAACATTCCAGGTACCGTGATGTGTAATTTGTTGTTTGGGGCGCTTGTTTCAGCCAAAGGTTTTCTGGACTTTTCAGACAAAATACATCTCGTACCTAAATAAGTTGTATATCAGTGAAACAGACATTTTTAGTGGTAAATACAAATACCTTACTTTTCAAAATCGATTGAAAACAAAATTGCATGTGCGAAAGCTGTTTTTTATGGGTCCGGCATTTTCAATGCAAAATTCTGCTGCATGAACAATTGGTTGTTGTTGTTTTCAGAATTTCTATCCAAAAATGTTTTTAAATTGTTGGATATTAGGAAATTAAGACACCCTGAAAGTTTTATAGCAAAATATGAAGGACTACTGAAGTTATTTGAAATTTCCTAATTTTCTGCTGTCCAACCAGCAAGGAATTTACATAGGAAAAGCCCCATCAAAAATTCATTTTGGCTGTAAAATATTTATTTCTGAACCGATTTTCAAAAGTAAAGTAGTTTTATTTACCGCTAAAAATTCCAGTTCTAATGATATAAAATCGATGTACGTATTATTTATATTGCTCAAGTTACTGCAGAAAAATCTTTGGCTGAAACAAGCGCCCCAAACAATAGTCAGGGTGTGTTTGAAATTGTTGAAGATCCTTTGGCTCAAACAAGTTGAAGTCCACTTTCCTCCAAAGAGCTAAAAACTTTTTGGCTTAAAAAGGCGCTTCAAACAATACACAATATAGAGTTTTGGAGTGCATTACAGTTTTTATTTCACCGATAAGTGAGCAAACTGTTATGTATTGAAGATAAAAATGATAATTGTGCATAATGTATTCGTGTTGTATATTTGAACGCTTCGTAATAATATTTTCACGAATGAAAAGTTCGCTTGAACATTTGAGAATTTATCACTTTGAGATGAAATAAAACATGTAATTCACGACAAAACAAACGTTCTTTTTTATTGTATGCCTTATAATGAAAGTTCATGCAGAAACAAAACCTATGTTTGGCGCCATCAAAGGTTCAGTATCGTGAAGTTGCTGTTTTTAACTTACTATAACTTCTAAAATACTTCACTGATTACAATAAGCTACGACGTATGTTCTTAGTTAAAGTTCTCCGGCGATGTTTTGTTTCATGAAATGTTTATGTTTGTTTAAATCGAAATCAATACACAACACTAGATATTTACAATTCACATATAGCAATATCTGTGAAAAGCGAGAATAAGATTTTATTTGATGACGAGGAAAAATTTGAACAGGTAAATTAATCCACAGGTAAATGTATTTATCATTTATCTGACAATAGTTGTGCAGCTATACAATTCAGATTTACCTCATTTCCCCGTGCAGTCACGCAGCGGTAAAATTAGTATCTACGTCATGCAAATAATACTTATTTTTACATACAACATAGTAGCGGTTTTCAATATATGTTTCTCTCCGAGACTATCAAGAAATGTTCATATGATGTTTACGGGTCATTCCTCTTTAAGTTATTCAGAACATTTATACCAACGTTTTGAAGAAAAAAACTGGAAAATAAAAAAAAAGACAACATAGAAATCAATGGAAATACTAAATCTTAAATAAAACTACAATTTGCTTACTATAGCATGCTCAATCACCTTTTAGATAGCAGCTTTTTATTATACACACTTATCAAATTACCTCCCTTTGACGTTTAGATAAATCCATAACAGATTATTACCTGTTTTTTTTTAATCTTTTATTCTCAATTAAGTATGCATGCACAAATCTACAATTGTTTTTATTAAAACCCTGTCTACGCTTTTATACTCACTCAAAAACTATGGAAATTCCAGCATTAGTGGGTACATTTCGTTTTTGCTCAGTATATCTCGTTCAAGTTGTATTAAAGCAGCAATAATGGATTGATTGATACATATTAAATTACTGTCATGTGTTTGTTAAGCAGTAATTATATTGACGTTTGAATAGATATTTTGTTTCACTTTTCCAACCTTTCCATTTTATTGAATATTATTTATTTTCGAACAAACAGAATTTTAACACTTAGCGTTTTCAAACGCACTGTGATACCTCGGAAAACGAGATGATCAACAAGTAATGCGGAAAAAAAGAACCTGCATATTTGTATAAATCATTGACTACAAGTTATTCAATGTTATTTATACAATTATTAAGCATAGATTTGTTTTAAAATCATTTTTGGTGTTTTATTATACAATTGATCGCACCATTTATTGATGTTGGTAACTAGTTGGAGCTTTGTCACACCAATATAATACATTTTATAAAGGGCGATCAATAAGTAACATTTATCACATAACTTACGGTGTGGGTGTGGAAAAACACCATTCTATATTTTCGATATACCACTAGTTATATAACTATGCAAATAAGCATAGTATGCGCTGTCAATGACTATGATCCAATTCCCACGGTTTATGTCGCTTTCGCGTGTTAAAGCGACAGGCAAAATGCAAGAAAAGTGGATATGTGAGTTAAGTGATAAATAGAATCGACCATTCATCCTCATTCATTATTGAATTTATTAAACTCGTTAGCAAAAATGATATAATGCTCGGCAAGAGCATCGCATTATATCTTTTCGCCAACTCGTTTAATACATACAATAATGAATGAGTACTCATGGAAGATCCTCTATATGTGTCGGAATCACTGACGAATAATTGTTCATTCTTTATAGGCAGTTATTTAATACATTCCTTGCAAATGAGAAAATCAATGCAGTTACTACACTAGCCTGCATTCATCCTTTGTTAATATTGTTGATATGCAACTATGCAAAATAAAGGATGGTGGTAAATCAATGCGTTTGACAAAATACACATTCAAGGTGCATCCGTTATGGGTCAAATGTTACTAGAACTGTAGTGCAAAACCAGCAACGCAAACCTTTATAATGTAAACAATAAATGCAATTAAACAATTCAATGAAACATATTGACTTAGCCTACAGAACACATTACAATCACGTTCCAAAATAGCTTCGATTCAACTTTTATTAATGTAGTTTTGAAAGTCGAACAGTAAGTGCAGCTGTAACAGAACACAGTAAACCAAAAAACACGCATTAAAACAAACAGCAATTACAATGATAAGGCAAAAAAAAATAGGTGTGTTTCCTATTGCACGCTCTGAAAAAATAGGGTCTGTAGGTAGGCATTTATTTATTTATTTATTTATTTTTTGGAGCAAGATATTGTGAGATGCTACATGTATTTATCATATAAACCCCATACAAGTTGATGATACAACTGAAAGTTTCTCTGTGATGTAAGTTTACCTCGATATATTGTGATAAATCATTGTTCAGAACAATTTTTTTTTTTCTTTTTTTTTTCATAAAAAGTTTTAGGGTCGGCCCCTTAAAAATAGAGTCGGTCGGGCCACCGGAAACACAGGTATTTATTTTTTTGCCTAATAAGTAAGTAACGTGACGTCACAAACACAAACGGGTTGACAACAGTACTACCATCTTGGAACGCTCAGTGGCAAAAAGACCGCTGGGTGTTTAAACCATTTTCTAGGTTGCACCTGACATCACTCTTACCATATTGTCATCCCAATAAAACCGGAGAGTTTAAACAAACGTATCCCCCTCCAGGCTATATTCTCTAACAAACAAGGCAGAATTAATAGGCAATATGGAAAGTGAGTTTAAAACAATGCCACTATGATGGGCGTATAGACTTACCAATATCGTTAATTAGCTCTGCTTAGACGGGAAAGTTCCCAGAGCAACATCTTTTGAGCTATGTGTTTCTCAACGTATTCCGGCGTTAGTCCAGTTGAGGACTTTAATATTCGTAACCTTCGAATTACTAAAAACCACTCAATCAGGGCTACCTTTACCTTAAATTTCTATAAAGATTTATTTTATTTTAGTATCACTGATCTACTTTTATATTTAATTGATGACATCTCTTGTGTATTTCATTTTGGTTTTAAATTTTTTGTTTTATTAAAAGTTTTTATTATTTAATATTTTATTACAATTTTAGTGCTCCGTGATTTTTTCTGACGTCGTCAATTTCAACTTAAAAGCAAGGAAGTATTCGTCTATTTATAAAAACAGAGGATCTTACATGAATGACTGTATATTATTGATTTTAATAAACGAGTTGGATAACATGATAGGATTCGAGGCTCTTTGTCGAGTATCCTATCTTTTTATCCAACGAGTTTATTAAAGTCAATAACACACAGTCACGAATGTAAGATTCTGTTTATCACATAACCTATGGGAAGCCAAAACCGTCAAAATGTGGATATTTACAAACCATTCAATGACAGGCCTTTAATTCAACATGAAGTCATTTGATGACGTACATATTGATTCGATGCGACGTGTAAACTCGGTTCATTCGTTACAAAGTGAATTGATACGGTTTAAAGTGAAATGATACGGTGTACAATTTCAAACCATACGACGCAAAGTCATTTGATGACGTACATATTGATTCGATGCGACGTGTAAACTCGGTTCATTCGTTACAAAGTGAATTGATACGGTTCGAAGTGAAATGATACGGTGTACAAATTTCAAACCATACGACGCAAAGTCATTTGATGACGTACATATTGATTCGATGCGACTCGGTTCATTCGTTACAAAGTGAATTGATACGGTTCGAAGTGAACCGATACGGTGTAAAATTTCAAACCATACGACTCAAAGTCATTTGATGACGTACATATTGATTCGATGCGACGTGTAAACTCGGTTCATTCGTTACAAAGTGAACTGATATGGTTCGAAGTGAAATGATACGGTGTAAAATTTCAAACCATACGACGCAAAGAGAAATCATTCAGTGCAATGACAAACCATTTGACAAAAAAACTAATGCAATATCAAATACAAGTCGGTTCGATGAAAACTTAAACGATTCAACGAAAAATATGAAGTGATACAGAACAAAGTAAATCAACATGATGCAATATGAATCAGTTTAACGCAAACACATTTAGTCTGGTGGTAAGTAAAATGATCGGTGCGATGCAAACGCAATCCGTTCGACAGAAACTGATTTCATTACGTGCAAAGTGAAACGGTGCGACATCTGGCGGCGATATTTGCCACATCACTTGCAGCGTTATTTCCCCTACATAACATATATATTATGACAAATCAAAGTACCAAAAGTACTGAGAATGCAAGGTTTGATAGGAAAGACTGTATGAATATTTGCACGATCAAATTTCCATACATTTTACATATTGTGATCAATTGTCATTAAACTGTTTCAAATCTAGACTAGAATATTATTTTATGAAATTGCTGATGGATAGACAGATTTGTGATTTGTGTTCATGGCCAAATTGTCACTCAAGATGACCTCCATGTCTAAAATTATGTCATTTAAAGAGTGGCGTGTATTAAGTAGTCTTCCGGGAACAAGATGCACAAGAGGGCCTTTATCACTCTACTGGCTTGAATAGTCTAAGGCCGGAAAACAGTTTTTGTTTCGCCTATTCGAAGAAAAAAAAGAGACATAGGTGTTGCTTTTCCGGCGGCGGCGGCGGCGGCGGCGGAGGCGCCAACATTCAAGTTTTGCGTTTAGGTCATTTTCTCACAAACTGTATGCACTAGACCTTTCAAACTTTGCTTGTAGTTGTATCTTGGGTGGTACATTGCAACGTGACAAAGCAAATGTGGAAGTAACCTTGACCCTCCAAGCAAAGGGCAGATAACTTAATACTTTTTAGGTTCAACCTTTGCGTTTAGGTCACTTTTTCACAAACTGTATGCACTAGACCTTTCAAACTTTGCTTATAGTTGTATCTTCGGTGGTACATCGCAACGTGACAAAGCAAATGTGGAAGTGACCTTGACCCTCCAAGCAAAGGGCAAATAACTTAATAATGTTTATGTCACAGGATGACCTTAGTGGTTGGGCTAACTCAGGAAAGAATCAATGACGGTGAATGCATTTACATAAGTTAAATGCAACTTTTAAAATATGTTTAATATATATACAATTATCTAAAAAAACAAGCCAATACACAAATGAACTATGAAAAGAATGTTCTCCTGAACGTTTAAGACGTTCTTAGTATTGTTATAAATACTGAAAGTCTAAGACACTAAAGTGTTGTTAAATCTATAACAATGTTGATCTAGCGCGATAACTGTGATGAGCGAGAGCTCATGAAGATGATGATGCGCGAATTCAATGGATGATTGTCATCAAATGCCTTCTGTAAGGGTTGATGACGCGATGCAATGATAGTTAATCTCCACTGAGATTGTGAATGATATTCCTCCAGTGAGGACTGGTAACGGGCCCACCTTGTGTTCCGGGGGTTGTCGTTAGTAAAACCTGGCTGCGCAGGTACGGGGACCGTCTCCACCGCTTGTAAACGTTATTCGTGGAAGCTTAGCTCCACTCCTGGATATCCAAACCTAGATGGCTTACTCCAACCCTGGATGGCTTATATCCTGGATGGCTTAGTCCAACCCTGGATGGCTTATATCCTGGATGGCTTAGTCCAACCCTGGATGGCGTATATCCTGGATGGCTTATATCCTGGATGGCTTAGGCTGTAATTAAACATACGTTTTAGATGTCGGTTGACAAACATACCAATCTTGCATAATTATCATTACCCAAACAAATCATTATTCAATCAATATATGTACGAATGATGAGTAGCAATGGATACATATTCTACAACGCCATGTATACGCTATGTACGTCGCTGTTAATCAATGCCCCTAATACATGTAATATAAACATGATCAAATAACTCATATATTACACTCACTGAGTTATGCATGCACGCAATGTTAACAATCGTGTATTACAATCACTGAGTTATACGCCAACGTTAACTAATGCACCTATTATCCACTGTTATCAAATTAATATTGTTTTACAATTAATGATCAATTACAATAATTACATCTAATAAAGTAACTTCAAAATCATATGCTAGTCTAAAGTTATGTTTGAGAAACATCAATGCTAACCGGATGTCGTAACCGCCAAACAAGATGGCGCCGCCCACTGAATACAAATATACGATAAAAGTTTAATAAAACTACCAACCACATGTTGCCTATGAATTTTGCCGTCCAATCTCTGTTCCAACAAAGTACTATCGATGATCCCGGCGAGAGCTAGAAGACAATGGGTTTTATAGCAAACATTACGCCCAAATCATTATTTCCCCCGTTCAGTCCGTGACAAACGTGGCTAAATCTACAGTATTGAAGCTACACGAGAGGCCCCTTATACAATTTTGCCGTTTAAGGAAAATATACCTATTCGTTTACATGCATTAGCACAAAACTAAACTTATGACACGGCCTCTCTGGCGGCCACTTAAAATGTGCACGCTTTTACGTGTAACATGAATAGATCATGAATATTGTGAAATTGTTTCAACTCGAACAAAAGGTTTGGGTGTAACCGATAACTTACAAGAGCTATATACGACCAATACGCTCTACCCGTGACATTTTGTGACAGTTTAGATTCAACTTTTGCATTTAGGTCACTTTTTCACAAACTGTATGTACTAGACCTTTAAAACTTTGCTTATAGTTGTATCTTGAGTGGTACATCACAACGTGTCAAAGCAAATGTGAAAGTGACCTTGACCCTCCAAGCAAATAATATCAATGAAAGTTAATATCAATGAAAGCTCGCACAAGTTCGAAAACCAGCCAGATCGGACTAGTAACAGCTGAGTTATGGCCCTTGATTTAGTTAAAAAAATGCTATATTTTGCCTCGTTAATACGACATGGCTTTCATTTTTCATCTGATCTTTACCAAACTTTATCAGATGTTTTGCCTTTTTTTTATTATTAGTATATATTTTTTGTATTATTTGTACGTTTTTTTTGTTTAAATTTGTTTTAATTAAGGAGGTTGGCTGGCAAAGGACGTAGTGATGAGATTATTTTTTTAATTCATATTTAAAGCTTCTTTGGTATAATTTAGATTCAAAATTATCAAAAAAAAGGCTAGGTCACCAAACTTTTTTCCCCACTAGACGTCATTGAAGAAGGCACATATTTCTAACTTCAAAATTTCACTAAAGAGAGGAAAAATATAGTTATTGAACATTTTCACAATTGTTTTCATAACATTACGTTTATTGAAAAACAACAATTAACGTTCGATTGTATATATACATATCTTTCAAATCATACAAAAACAACTGTAATCCTCATTCGTCTTTTTACTTTAAAAAGCAAACATATATGGACCATACCCCACCCACTTTTGTTTTTACCTAAAAATTAATTCAAGATAAAAAAATATGTTCCAATGATCAACCTTTTTAAAACTTGTCTATGTCAAGGTCCTATGACGTTTCTTTCAAAACAAGTAAAAAAATATATAGGTCACCAGGCTTCTAATGATTTTTTATTAAAAATTCTTTAAATTACACCCATTTTGGAGTTATTTTGACATTTTCAATGTAAAATACTGTACACACAATATCGACATGGAGATCGAAAATAAAATTAGCTCAGTATCTACTTTTATATATGTATCCCACTACTGAAAAAAATAAATCTGATTTATTCTATAGCAAAAGGATAAATTCTACTCAGAGCTACCCATACCCCTATTTTGTTGACAACAAAAAATGATCACAGATGACGGAAAAAATATGGAAAAAAGAAATTTGCTTAAAATTTGGTATGTTACCATCTTAAATCCTACATTATATCCATATCTACTAGAATGGAAAAAAATGAAACAATTCTGTTGTCAAATGAAACTATGATTAAGAAAATAAAATGTTTAGACTTGAAGATGTCAAAATTTGCCCAGCCAACATCCTTAAATATATATATATAATATTTATTTATTTATTTATTTATTTTTTTGATTTTTTTTTTGATTTTTTTTTTTTTTTTGTATTTGATATATTTATTGATTTATTGTTTTAAATGTTGTTTTTTTATTTTTTATATATATTATATATATGTATATTATTTTTTTATTTCATTAATTTTTTTCGGTTCGTTGATTTTTGATGGAGTTACGGCCCCTTGACATTTTTACTTTTAAATTTCTTGTCGGCTCTACTACTCCTAAAGCCTTGTTGGATTTCGACGAAACTTGGCAGGAAGCATCGGTAAGATATCTAGTTGTGCATATCACGCTTTTTCCCAGTTCGCTGATTTATGACGGAGTTATGGCACTTTCACATTTAAATTTCTTGTCGGCGCTACTCCTCCTAAACTTTCTACACAATTTGGCAGGAGTCCTCAGTATGATGTCTAGTTGTGCAAATCGAGGTATATCAATGAAATCTCGGACAAGTTCGAAAACCAGCTAGATTTTGTTAGTAACGACAGGTTATGGCCTTTGATTTGTTGAACATTCCTATATTGTATTTCCTTTGTTAAATCTGTAGTTACTTCATTTTGTATCTGATCTTTACCATATTTGTTTAGAATGTTAATATAACCCCGTCCCCCACCACCCCGCTCCATTTTTATAAAATTGCATTCATAGAAGTGGGACAAATTAAAAAATACCCATGCCAGACTAGACACAACAGACTTATTGCCCATGATTACCAGGTGAGCGATCTAAGGCCATCCTATCCCTGCTGTTTTTGCAATGTTTGAAAAAAATACTGATGGGAATTTTATGTCGACAACCCTTGATGTAAGAGCCGTTTTAGCCAGTAGAGCATCCATAGGCCCTCTTGGGCCTTTTGTTTTTAATAGAATGGCATTTTACTTTTAAACAAATGCACTTTAATGTTATCTCAGCAAACGGCAAACTCCATTGTTTTAGTTACTAAAATGTTGACAACCTCATTTAAGCATCATTGACCGTTTTATTTTTAAGTCCAGCCCCCGTTAGGCGAGACATGTGAATCCATGGATTTCTTGTTTAAAAAATCAAAGACTATATTATAACTCTGACGTGTCTAGTCTGATGCAACTGGTTTTGAACTTGTCCAAGTTCAGTAGCGTAACCTAGAAAACGTCTTCTGCTGCATGGACAAATAACTTAACAAGAGGCACTAGCCGTTCATTCAACTTCTCTATGTCTGTCCCATACATTGAAAAGAAACTTTACTGTAGTATTTACTAAAAAAAATAAAATACAAATTTATTGGTGAAAAGAACAATTGAAATTGACTATAAGTATATAGACGGGTAAAAGTAACCATAATTTTGATAAACAACAACAACAACAACAACAAACAGAACAGAAACTAGCTGGACGAAGTAGGTATAAATGCTGCAGCCATGTGCTGTTTCAAACGGTGTCCGGTTGGGGCCAGATACAATGTCGCATTGTCGTGGGCAACAATGCGACATCCGACAATGCGACATCGCGACATTGCGATATGACAATGCGACATTGCGATACGACAACTCGACATTGAGATACGACAACGCTATGCATATTGCAATGTCGCGACAACGCAATGCAATGTCAAAAATGTTAAAAAATGCTATATTTTGCCTCGTTAATACGACAGGGCTTTCATTTTTCATCTGATCTTTACCAAACTTTACCAGATGTTTTTCCTTTTTTATTATTAGTATATATTTTTTTATTATTTGTACATTTTGTTTTGTTTAAATTTGTTTTAAATATATATATATATATAATTTTTTGGGATTTTTTGATTTTTTGATTAATTTCTATTTTTTATTTTTTTTGTATTTGATATATTTATTGATTTAGAGTGCCCTCTGGCGAATATCAGAATAGTAAGAATTTTTAAATTCCCTGTTTTTTATGAAGACTAACATATTAATAGTTAGTTTCTGGAAAAATAATGATGGGTCGGTGATTTAACTTTTTCGCAAAATTAATCTTTAGTAATACACTCTCACAGTGTGGATTTAAATTCTGAATCAGCTGCAAATTGTGTATGGCAACTTATATGTGTGTAGTGTGGTTTGCAGAACAGGTATCGATTTTCCGTCTTTTTTAATGTAATAGTTCATACTTTAGGACGAAAAATTAAGGGTTGTGGTATTTTTATCACCATCTGAAAAAGTATTACATCCCTTGTCATTACCCCACCCAGTTTACTATAAATTGCATTTTTAAATTTGTGATCAATCAATTTTTCATGATAAAGGAACAGTAAACTTTTTGAGATATTCTGTCTACAATATATACAAGACCTGAGTTTTAGAATGAAAAAATAAAAATTGGGGGTCGGTGTGCATATAAGAAAGATATTCAATAAAAACTGAGAAAAAAATGTGCTTTTTTAGATTTCGACGAGCTCTGACATATAACGGCATTGGTCTGTAACAAATAATAGGAACAATACCTTTTATTGCTGTCTCTGTATATCCTAACACATGTCTTTGTAATAAAGTTTAAATTAAGTGAATATCTTAAACGGTTTTTGAGAAATACCATCTTTTGTACCTCTACCCCCCATTTCGGCTTATGTTAAAAATTGTCAATTTTGGGCACAAAATGTGAGGTCAAAAAAAAATCTAAACAATTTTCATTTTTTTTGCACTAAAATATCCCTATTGGGCATAAGTTTGTTATTGTATAATTATTTTTTCCAGTTTTATTATAATTTTTGAAATATAACAAATGTAAATTTCGCAATGCAATGTCACGACAACGCTACATTGCAATACGACATCGCGACATAATTGTATTGCAATGTCGCATTGTCGTGACATTGCATTGCGTTGTCGCGACATTGCAATATGCAATATGCAGTACTGCAATGTAGCGTTGTCGTATCTCAATGTCGAGTTGTCGTATCGCAATGTCGCATTGTCATATCGCAATGTCGCGATATCGCATTGTCGGGTGTCGCATTGTTGCCCACGACAATGCGTCATTGTATCTGGCCCCAACCGGACACCGTTTGAAACAGCACATGGCTGCAGCATTTTAACCTACTTCGTCCAGCTAGGTTCTGCTCTGTTTCTTCTTGTTGTTGTTTATTTATCAAAATTATGGTCACTTTTACCCGTGTATTTACTTATAGTCAATTTCAATTCTTCTTTCCACCAATAAATTTGTATTTTATTTTTTAGTAAATACTACAGTAAAGTTTCTTTTCAATGTGTGGGACAGACATAGGGAAGTTGAATCAACGGGTAGTGCCTCTTGTTAAGTTATTTGTCCCTGCAGCAGAAGACGTTTTCTAGGTTACGCCGCTGAACTTGGACAAGTTCAAAACCAGTTGCATCAGACTAGACACATCAGAGTTATAGCCTTTGATTAAAAAAAACCACTGTTTTTCGGTAGGCCTTAGACTATTCAAGCCAGTAGAGTGATACAGGCCCTCTTGTGCATCTTGTTCCCGGAAGACTACTTAATACACGCCACTCTGTAAATGACATTATTTTAGACATGGAGGTCATCTTGAGTGACAGTTTGGCCATAAAACACAAATCTGTCTATTCATCAGCAATGTCATAAAAAAAAATCTAGTCTAGATTTGAAACAGTTTAATGACAATTGATCACAATATATTTGGAATGGATTGACCCTCTAAGGTTTTGGTAGGTCGCCAAAGATCGCCAAGTTGGCTAAAACTATGTAAAATTTATGGAAATTTGATCGTGCAAATATCCATACAGTCTTTCCTATCAAATCTTGCATTCTCAGTACTTTTATTACTTTGATTTATCATATATTATAAGGGGGAAATAACCCTGCAAGTGATGTGGCAAATATCGCCGCCAGATGTCGCACCGTTTCACTTTGCACGTAATGAAATCAGTTTCTGTCAAACGGATTGCGTTTGCATCGCACCGACTGTGTTTTCGCCCGATCATTTCATTTCGAACCGCATCAGTTCACTTTGTAACGAATGAACCGAGTTTACACGTCGCATCGAATCAATATGTACGTCATCAAATGACTTTGCGTCGTAAGGTTTGAAATGTTACAACGTCTTTTTTTTCACTTCGAACCGTATCAATTCACTTTGTAACGAATGAACCGAGTTTACACGTCATCGAATCAATATGTACGTCATCAAATGATTTTGCGTCATATGGTTTGAAATTGTACACCGTATCATTTCACTTTGAACCGTATCAATTCACTTTGTAACGAATGAACCGAGTTTACACGTCGCATCGAATCAATATGTACGTCATCAAATGACTTCATGTTGAATTAAATGGCCTGTCATTGAATGGTTTGTAAATATCCACATTTTGACGGTTATGGCTTCCCATAATAACCCACCTACGACGTGATAGTTCCACTTTAATGTTGTCAATTATTCTTATATACGGAGGCAATTTGTAAAGCAAATCATGACGTCGTTTTTATTGTTTGCACGACGTCGCTACGTTACGCGTTGTAAATGCGTTCCCCTTACAGGTTGCAGAAAACTAAATACTTTCCCATAGACCTCCTGTTGCACCTGTCAGCTAATATCTCAAGAATTATACACCAGATTTTCTTTAAATTACCTTATTTCATAGATATGTCCATCACAAAGCCTTTGCAAGTGTGAAAAAGGCAACTTTTTCAGCTCAATCTCTCTGCACATGTCTGTGTTTACAAACACGATTGAATCCGCACTGAATATTGACATGCAATTTCAATGGATGTTAAATTTTCAAAAACATTAAAAAATATTTTTTTATTTAATTTTATGATCCTAGCTGATGGGGATTATTTTACCTATAGTTTATCCTTCCTGAAAATGCATATTGAATATTTCAAAGTTATATCTGCTGACCTCTGTGAACTCTGTGAACTTTCACTTCTGTACTGAATCGTACACAACAAAAGCCGGGCTTCAGCCAGGCTATATTTAGCTGTAAGCAACCTACAAATAATGCGACACCCTAAACCAAATTTAACGTTACTAACGTTCATTTTATGAAGTAAGATTTCAAATAATGATAAATAATTAAGGCGTCTGAACGTACCGTACCGTATGATATACCATGAAAAAAAATATGGTATTAACAGTTTTAACGTATACAAACACAGTGATTCGGTCCTCATTTGCATCTGTAATACACTGTATTACGAGAAATAAGTCATGGGTTTACTGCAGTACTAGACAGCATGTTATGTGATAATAGATCATTCACTGCAACGTAACTAGACGTGGTATCCATTTTTTGTTTAGATAATTTAATTTCCAATAAGGTGTATTACAACATATATGAATCTTAAAGGTTTGCATCAATAAATGATTGCGATATCGAAAAAGTCCACGTATTATTTGAACAGCCCTCGTACACCTCCCGCCGTCCGTAAGAATCGACACTTCCTCACTTACAAGTCGAGCTCCCAGTGGAATTCGAACCCGCAGCGCTGAGAGGCGAAGAGCCACCCCGAGAGAGGAACGATACATATGAATCCGGGGAACATGTCCTACTCTTATTATCCAATTTATTTATATGGTATCTTAAAGGGACAGGAGGCGATCTGGAAGCATCATGGGAGTCAATCCAACTACGAATACAATCATAAACAAATATGAGTTAGCGAGAAAAGCAGCTCAATACTAATTAGCCGGACGGTAACACGCAGCTTAGTGTTATGCATATGGACATTTCAAATGAAACTAAAGATTTGAATTTGCACCTAAAACGGTTTGCATTTGTATTTAAATTGACACCAGACCCTCATCCAGATCGCCCCCAGTGGTTTTAGCCCTTGATGTTCAGAACAGAACGTGCTTTCCACTGGAACAGCACTTCCGACGGGTTTTGAAGTAAAAACTTACGTGTCATTCAGCGGGGTTTCATCGGACACGCTGAACACTATGAACACTAAGACAATGTTAAAGGGACACACGGCAATCTTGAAGTACTTGAAATGGGTGTCTCGATTTACATATCTAGTATCATTTTTACTTTTACTCTGGTTACATTTACATAAATCAAATTGTAAGTACTCACTAGGCCCTATTTCGTCTGATTATATTATTATTTGTCATATATTATTGGTGCAATAATATCAAAAAAAGAAAAAACAAAAGGCTTAATACAATTCTTATAATTAACATTAATGATTGAACAAATGCAATTTATGTAGAAAAACTAACGGGACGCCGCTAGTTTTTAAATCAAGATTGCCATGTGGCCCATTAAGATGGAGGTGAAAATTAGAGCTGCAATGACACACTCTGCTCACGATATGATGTAACTGATATGCATCACGATACGTTATGTATAGCTCTACACTTTTAACAACTTTTAACACTTTAAGATTTAGAGCTAGACCTAGATCTATAAAGACCTAGATCTTATAGATCTAGGTAAATAATATAAATCTCTATTGCACATTGGGAGTGGGAAAAAAGGTAGAACGTCTCTGCTGCATTTTACGTAGGTTCAAACAACCTAAAATGCCGATGTACTCCCTTTGACCGCACCTGTATACATGTAGTTCTAACCAGTCAATTAAGTTGTGTCCGTGTATCTTTTCAGATCAAAATGAAAAGCGTTATTATAAGAAACTTATTTGCAGTTGGAATGCATCACTAGGGATGTAGGGAACTGGCCATTGGTCCGGTTTATTACTGTGCGCCCGATCATAACAACGCGTATGACGAACATGCTGTCGCAATTTATGCCGACAAATTGAAAATTAAGAAGTCGGCCTATATAAGGCGTGAGGACACAAAACTGATTAAGAAATTGTTTGACGCTGGTCTCATCACTGAAACGTGCTATGCGAGAGCAAAAGCAAGTCCGGAGAAGTACAGTAAAAGAACTGGACCCATGCAAAATATCAGCGTTGGTTTTTTAATTAAAGACGATAAAGAGGGACAATTAAGAGACATGCTTACCTCATCCAGAGTGTTTTTCAAAATATTTTAGAATGCAAAATAAAGGATACCTCACAAAATCGCAACATACCATGTAATTACGATCGGCAGAATTTGGAACTAGCAATTGTGGAATGAGCGTTCGAAAGGCTGCAGCGCATTACAACGTTCCACGTTCTACGTTGCGTGACCGGATATCGGATATCGGGTCGAGTTGAAGAAGGGGCAACTCCGGGTAAGCAGCCAATCTTCCCGGAGCAGGTTGAGCGAACGATGGCTGACATGATGAACGAGGCGGCGGCGATGAGGTTCGGCATTGACAGGAGACAGCTAAAGGTAAAGGCCGGAAAGCTTGCAAAACAGCTGAACATCAAAAACCCCTTTAAAACTGGCATTCCTGGAGATGATTGGGTCAATGCGTTCATTAAACGCTACGGTCTGTCCTTACGTTCGCAGGTAGAGTTGTCGACGGTCCGGAGCCGCATGCTGAATCTGACTGTAACATCCAAGTACTTCACGGATTTAGGCAACACCATCGAAGCCTTGGGTTTGATTAACTCTCCAGAGAGGATATGGAACATGGACGAGACGTCCGTGAATTTGACGCATAAGCCGACCAGAGTGTTTGCTAAAAGAGGCACCAGGAATGTCCCTGGACGCGTGGGTAATTCCCGGGAATCTATGACAGTCCTCGGATGCATCAATGCCGCAGGGAATGACATTCCACCTATGGTCGTAGTGAAGGGCAAAACAAGGAAGTCATTAAATGCATACAATGTCACCTGGACATTTCAAACCAAAGGATGGATGGAGGCTTCGCTCGGGGATGAGTGGTTCCGATCTGGTTTTTTAGGGAACTGTGGATCACACAGGCCACACATGTTGCTACTGGACTCCCATAGCTCCCATGAAACTCTTGATATCATTGAATGCGCCAAAGACAGTGATATTACATTTTTTGCTCTGCCACCGCATACAACTCAGTGGTTACACCCCCTTGATAAAACTGTGGTTGGCCATTTTCGAGGGAATACGACCACCAATGCACCGCCTATATGTCGAAATCCCCAAACAATTTAGTTTGCAAGTGGTTGTGGCCAGGAATGTTCAAGTCTGCATATCAAAATATATTTAATAAACATAACATTGTAAAATATTTTGAAACATGTGGCGTGCATCCCGTGAACATGGATTCAATTCCATTGAATGCGTTCAAGCCCTCCGATGCATTTGATTCAATGCGAGTTGCTCCGGTAAATAAACCAGCCGCCACTCAACCTACACAGGATGCATCCTTACAACATGATTCCCCACAGCAGATGGTGAAAGCCGTGTTGTAAAGAAATATAAAAAGATCGGACATGGAAAGTAGCATTCAAGGAAGACAGTCAACCACAAAACACAGAAACAAACACGCAAACAGACAAAGAAGAAGGCAAAAGTAATAATAAATGCAAACGACATCACAAACACAAAAGGATTGACAATAGGACTACCGCCTTGGAATGGTCAGTGGCAAAATAGGCCACTGGGGGTTAAACCGGTTCTAGGGTGCACCAAAGCTCACAAGTCATTGTAAGTCATTTTCCGAGTTTATTATTCAACCATAACATGCCTATACTACGCTCTCTCTACTAGATTTATTGTATGCGGTAATAACTGAAATAATATATGAAAATTTATAGAGGCGTGTCCACTAAATAATTATTGGTGCGGTGAATTTTAGTAATTAAGATATTTAAGCTTCAGAAATTATAGAGGGTTCCCAATTCCTGCGTTTTAGCGTATATTTTAAGTTCTTGGAACACAAATATTGTATGATAGACTTAGTATGGTCTGTCCAAATGATTTACTTTTCTACCGAACTTATATGTGATGTAATATAAACTTGGCCGCAACCAATAAAAGTATAAACCTGCCGAAGTAACGGGAACGTCCCTGGTGTAAAAATGAGACAACTACTTTATTGAGTAAGAGGTCTTACCGAGGGCATCCTCCACCACCATATATATATATATAGCAGGCCCGTAGCCAGGTTTTTGAAAAGGGGGTGCGGACCTCGCCGCAACGCGGCGAATTGAGGCACGAAGTGGCGATGGGGGTAGGTGCGGGAGGGGGTGTCCCCCTCGTGGAGGTGGGGGGTTAGGTGGTTAACCCCCTAGAAAATTTTGAAATTGAAACGGTAAATCATGCATTCTGGTGACTTTTATATCTATATTTAGGGACAGAAGCTATAGAGCATTTTTTATATGAAATTTCTCTTTTATTGGCCTTACCTCAATACATGAGAAGTGGCGATGGGGGTAGGTGCGGGAGGGGGTGTCCCCCTCCTGCAGGTGTGGGGTTAGGGGGTCCTCCCCCTAGAAAATTTTGAAATTGAAACGGTAAATCATGCATTCTGGTGACTTTTATATCTATATTTAGGGACAGAAGCTATAGAGCATTTTTTTGTATGAAATCTCACTTTTATTGGCCTTACCTCAATACATGCAGGTTAGCGGGTCCTCCCCCTAGAAAATTTTGAAATTGAAACGGTAAATCATGCATTCTGGTGACTTTTATATCTATATTTAGGGACAGAAGCTATAGAGCATTTTTTGTATGAAATCTCACTTTTATTGGCCTTACCTCAATACATGCAGGTTAGCGGGTCCTCCCCCTAGAACATTTTGAAATTGAAACGGTAAATCATGCATTCTGGTGACTTTTATATCTATATTTAGGGACAGAAGCTATAGAGCATTTTGTGTATGAAATCTCACTTTTATTGGCCTTACCTCAATACATGCAGGTTAGCGGGTCCTCCCCCTAGAAAATTTTGAAATTGAAACGGTAAATCATGCATTCTGGTGACTTTTATATCTATATTTAGGGACAGAAGCTATAGAGCATTTTTTATATGAAATTTCTCTTTTATTGGCCTTACCTCAATACATGAGAAGTGGCGATGGGGGTAGGTGCGGGAGGGGGTGTCCCCCTCCTGCAGGTGTGGGGTTAGGGGGTCCTCCCCCTAGAAAATTTTGAAATTGAAACGGTAAATCATGCATTCTGGTGACTTTTATATCTATATTTAGGGACAGAAGCTATAGAGCATTTTTTGTATGAAATCTCACTTTTATTGGCCTTACCTCAATACATGCAGGTTAGCGGGTCCTCCCCCTAGAAAATTTTGAAATTGAAACGGTAAATCATGCATTCTGGTGACTTTTATATCTATATTTAGGGACAGAAGCTATAGAGCATTTTTTATATGAAATTTCTCTTTTATTGGCCTTACCTCAATACATGAGAAGTGGCGATGGGGGTAGGTGCGGGAGGGGGTGTCCCCCTCCTGCAGGTGTGGGGTTAGGGGGTCCTCCCCCTAGAAAATTTTGAAATTGAAACGGTAAATCATGCATTCTGGTGACTTTTATATCTATATTTAGGGACAGAAGCTATAGAGCATTTTTTGTATGAAATCTCACTTTTATTGGCCTTACCTCAATACATGCAGGTTAGCGGGTCCTCCCCCTAGAAAATTTTGAAATTGAAACGGTAAATCATGCATTCTGGTGACTTTTATATCTATATTTAGGGACAGAAGCTATAGAGCATTTTTTGTATGAAATCTCACTTTTATTGGCCTTACCTCAATACATGCAGGTTAGCGGGTCCTCCCCCTAGAAAATTTTGAAATTGAAACGGTAAATCATGCATTCTGGTGACTTTTATATCTATATTTAGGGACAGAAGCTATAGAGCATTTTTTGTATGAAATCTCACTTTTATTGGCCTTACCTCAATACATGCAGGTTAGCGGGTCCTCCCCCTAGAAAATTTTGAAATTGAAACGGTAAATCATGCATTCTGGTGACTTTTATATCTATATTTAGGGACAGAAGCTATAGAGCATTTTTTGTATGAAATCTCACTTTTATTGGCCTTACCTCAATACATGCAGGTTAGCGGGTCCTCCCCCTAGAAAATTTTGAAATTGAAACGGTAAATCATGCATTCTGGTGACTTTTATATCTATATTTAGGGACAGAAGCTATAGAGCATTTTTTGTCCAAAAAAGTTGGGTGCGGACGCACCCAACGCACCCCCCCTGGCTACGGGTATGTATAGACTACTATATAGCGAAATTATAATATACTATATAGGGTAATTAAAATGACGTAATATAGAGTTTTATTCCACAGTAGCTGCCGGGACTACTTTTTTAATGTAAAAAACAACACAAATGCACAGTAACTCGACTCACAAGATATTCCAACTATTATACTGTTACATCCACTGTTTATTTAAATACTTTCTTTTTATGACGTTAACTGTTTCAAAAAAAGTGACGTCATGTAACGTTTCGTTACGTCATCGTGAACAGGGCGCGTAGCCAGGTGTGTAAAACGGTTTAGTTACTGAAATTGCTTAAATAATTGTTTGTAAAATCATAAAATAAAAAGAAAATTTGTTGTTATGTCGTGAATAACATATTTTATTTCATCTCGAAGTTAGAAAACTTTTATATTTTCACTCATGCTTCGCATTCGTGAAAATATAAAGTTTTCTCACTTCTCGGTGAAATAAGATATGTTGTAGCATGGTCACAGACAATTCTCTTTGTTCAGACACAGGTGTAAATCGTTTAATTGAAAATAAGAACTGTCAGAATATCTGTGAGAATAACAGTGAGAATAACAGTTAGAATAACTGAAATAGAGCTGAAATGGACATGCTAATAGAGTATGGTTTCATCTCGTCGGTTAATTTAAACACCTCGATGTTTAAATGAACCAACTCAATGAAACCATACTCTATCTATTACTTATTCACTCCAAAACAACAAATATCCTCTATACATCTACTAGGTGCCTGTACCTGCCGACACCACTCAATGGGGGTCCCAAAGGGGGTGGGGGGGGGGGGTATGTTCACGTGATCACGTAAAATAAAAACGAGGATCACGTCTTCACGTGAAAATAGCAGAACTTTCACATTTCACGTTAAATGTTAAAACAACAAAACAAAACCACACACAAACTTAAGCCGTCAGATGTATTCTGAGGCTTTCAAATTGACAACAGCATTCTGGCATTTCGGGGGAGGCTCGGGGGAGGCTCGGGGGAGGAGGAGGGACACTAAAAAGACTGAAAAGGACTAAAAATTCACGTTTCACGTCACCATATCACGCGATCACGTTTTACCAAGACCAAAATCACGGATCACGCTGATATAATTTTCACGCAATCACGCAAAATATTATTTGTTTCACGTGTCACTTTTTTAAAAACACCCCGATCACGTTTTCACGCAAAACCCCTTTGGGACCCTCCTCAATGTGAGATACTTGGCACAGCAGACGATTATGTAACCGTTCTCTTGGAGGCAGTAACAGCTGCTGAGGTTATTGACGCTATTATGGCCTCAGGATCCGATTTCAACGTCTCTTCCTCTATAACCGAGCCGACAGTTAACGACGTCAATGCATGCAACCAGCAGGTTGATGCATTATTTGCTTTGCCCTTACTACAGGCCAAAAAACAAGTACAACGAAGCGTAAAATTACTAGCCACAGAATTCTAACCAGTGACGACATAATAAAGGAAAAACAAGAATTAAAACGAAGAAAAGAAGAAGAAATTAAAAATAATGAAAACAGAAAAATTGAAAGCGAGAGGAAGCAAATGTTAATAACCACGAAGGTTGAAAAGACAAAATCTAAATAGAATGATTGACAATAGCAGGCCACTGTTCAACTTAATATTTAAGTTATTATACCAATGGAATTTGTACGCATGTCCGTATACATTTGCCTCAAAGACGGACATTATAATAACTAACAATGTAAACTTAGATGAGACAACTCTTAACGAGCCGTCTCATTCTGAATTAACGAGCCGTCTCATTCTGAATGTGCATTGTTTTCCACTCTGATGGTAGTTACCGAGTACACATGTATCATGCCCATACTCACGTTTGTGTGCATAC
Organism: Cyrtodaria siliqua; assembly: GCA_037043455.1. Taxonomy (NCBI): domain Eukaryota; kingdom Metazoa; phylum Mollusca; class Bivalvia; order Adapedonta; family Hiatellidae; genus Cyrtodaria; species Cyrtodaria siliqua. Next base: position 94,276 of record JAWPHD010006757.1, read on the forward strand.
AGTATGCCCCTGATTGTGATAGTTTTCCTGTTGTAATTCCCGTTGTAAATAAATTCATTGTATGAGTTTCCCTGTGCATACAAGTACACTGTACATCTATACTAGTAAGGATCTGCTCATGTATCTGAATGTAAATTGAAAGAATAAACTGACTCAGTTTATGACAAACTTATTAAAAGCATATTCACGGTAAAAGTAACTTAAAATGGTCGTTACAGTATGCATTTTCAAGTAATACAGAATACATACTAAAATGTCGCCTCTTAAGCAGTCTAGCTGTTACTCTTATCAGTGAATGGGGTTTTAGTAGCTTTGTCATACACATATTATTAAAAATTCAGATGTGTCCGATAAACCCCGTTGGTTAAAATGGTGTCCGATGAACCCCTTTAGTTTGTCCGATACAACCCTTAAACCGTCCGATCCTTCCCCCTGTGAATTTAATCTATACAAACTCAGTTACAATCGAAACGTCTCGGCTATAAGAAGAAAACTTTCGAGGGCTACGACACCATAAACTAAACAATACCGGGGATAAGAACAGGATTGCCCGTAAAGAATAGAACTGTGTTATTCGGTACGTGTTTGTGACTTTCACGGTGCAAATACTTTCCCATTTTTCGATCAATGTGGCACGAAAGAAACATGTTTATTATTTCAAACAGGTTTGGATATTGCTGATGTTTTGTTTCTAGATCTGACAATCTGAGTTCATTCAGGTTGAAACGGCCTTTCATGTAAGAAACAACTACTCCGTTGGAAGACGTCCCTTTATATATGACTGATTCACGTACTACTCCGGTGAATGACGTCCCTTTATATGACTGATTCACGTACTACTCCGTTGGATGACGTCCCTTTATACGACTGATTCACGTACTACTCCGGTGAATGACGTCCCTTTATATGACTGATTCACGTACTTGTCACTTTCGCTTTCTTATCTATGTACATTATTCTTAAACAACTCAGATACAGATTTAGCAATGTCCCCAACACATTATTCGGATGAATCAAACTTAAACATGATAACAAGCAATGGAAATTGTGCATGTTGTACCACAGTTAAGGCAGGGAAACTCTCTGATTTAGCCACTATTTGACTCTACACCACGGAGGCATAAATCATTTGGTGCAATTACACATTGATCCACTTCAGTGTTTTTTTGATGACGCGGGTCATTACGTATTCTTTCACGGCAATGAACAAACTACATTGATCAACGTCTCACCACACAGTTGTTTTTAAATTGCTCTGCATATGTAGCATTGCATCTCTGGATCACTGTACATTTTCCTGAATTTTCTTAAAATTGTTTTCTTTGTGAAACTTAATGTCTGTTTCTCAAAATATCCTGCAAAAACACGGGGTCGACCAATTTGCCTTTTTTACCTCCATAGTTTGTAGAAACCCTGTTGAATTGGTCCATTTATTATTCATTTTCAAATGTATCACTACCTAGTTTTATATTCTCAGATATGTGCTGGGCTAAAACACGTTCATGCATATCCAAACCTGTATGAAATCATGAATTTGTTCCATTCCTGTTACCTCGAACAAAAACAGGGAAAGTATTTGCACATTTTAAGAAATAAACAAGAACCGAATAACACAGTTCTTTTTTTTAAGCTCACGGATTTTCCTACCGTTGCTCGCAATGGAAATAACTGATTAGTGAGACCTTAAACAGACAGCATCTCACGGTCAAAAAAGTGATTTTGCTTTTTATTGTAACCTTTTAATACATATGTTATTTTTACATTTAAACATGTTTATGTCTTTATAAGGTGTCGAGCTAAACACAGTTTACACATACCAAACTCGTACAGGAGTTCAGACATTGTTTGCAAGTCCATTTATCGTGCAAAACCGACACTTTTGCAGAGTTTAGAGGGAGTACCGTGCGCGTTTATTTCCAGAATCTGCGCCAAACATTTGGTGATTTTAAAAAGCTGCGTCCGGTTATGTATATGCATCTTAACTTCCTATTTAATCAGTGTCGGCATTGCAGATGGTGTCATTTATCCTACCAGTCATTATATTCGCAATATGTTGCAGCGTATATAGGATTTGGGGGTCTGTTTCTCCGCAATACTTGCCTTGTAATATTAAAATTTAGGACTAGCATTTATATAACTCCACGATCGGTACGTAGGAAACTTGTTTGGGGTTAGGAGGTTTTATATGTTATTTTGTATATTATTACGAGCCGCGGCATAGAGTGGAAGGATACATATGGACATGACCTACTCTTACGAACCAATATATTTCTATGGTCGGTTGAAGGGACTGGAGGCGTCATGGGAGTCCATCCAAATACGAATACAATCATAAACAAATATGTTTCAGATTCATATTCAACGTGAAAATGCACTAAACATGGACCGATTATCCTTACAATTTAATTATTGTTATTGAAATAGTTTGGTCTTGTAAACTCGATGATTCGGCTAGTTTTGTTCAATATATCATTATTAGTAATTCATACGATGCTCTGTGGTCCTTAACATTTTTTGTTATGAGGAAGAAGTACACGTTATTTGAATTATATATATAAATATATATGAGCAACTGTGGGAAATATATTCCATATTCAATTTTATACATTTATCATTCAGCAACAAACGCAGCCGAATCATCAAGCTTAACAGACCGAACGTGTTCATTGATACTAATTAACCGGACGGTAACACGCAGCTTAGTGTTATGCATATGGACATTTCAAATGAAACTAAAGCTGACAATGACGGTTTTCATTTGTATTTTAATTGACACCAATCCCTCTTCTAGATCGCCCGAAATCCCTTTAACGTACTTGGTGGTTAGACACCGATACTCTAGATCGCCAGGTCTACGTCCCTATTCAACGGTGGCGGATATCGTAAGTGTATTGCCTAAAGACGTACTAGACAAACCCAGTGGTTTAAGCTCTTGATGGTCAGAGGCGAACGTGCTTTCCACTGGGTATTCCACTATTTAAATATATTGCAAACGTAAGTAAAACGTTTTCTAGTTGCTTCTCTTACATCATTAGAGTAACTCCCTTTGTATTTTACTCACATAAAGGCGTGATAATGCGAACAATAAAATTGTTTTTCTTTACTCGCACGCAAAACTTAACAAGAAGTGGAATTGTTAGGCATTTCAGTATGATATTAAGGAATGTTTTCTTTTATTTTCACGCCTTTTAACTTAAGATCTCACTTAACAATTACTCCCTTATCCATCACAGTATGGATTGGTTGAGTATAACTGTGGCTCATTGATGCAATAACAAATATGCTCATTTTCACAAGACATGTCAACAGATTAAGGATAATTATATGAATTTGTGTCAATAAACAGTTACAGACAATACAATGTTCAACATCAAGACTGTGTTTGACAATGAAGTTGTTCTGTGTTTTCCGAAATGGAGGAATACCTAACTAGTTATAGTCAATACAATGTTCAACATCCAGACTGGGTTTGCCTATGAAGCTTTTCTGTCTTTTGCTAAATGGAGGAATACAATTCAGACAACCACATGCTCATGTTGCAGTTTCCATGATCTTTGTGCCCAGGATACATTTCACATAAAGGCGGTCAAGATGAATCAATGGTACTATTTTTCATTTTCATTAGGAATAAATAGTTTCTTTATTTTCCTGCCGAATTAATATTATCCAACCATCCATTGCCTGTTGAAGTCATTTTCCATGTTGCGATTATGTTTTTAAAAGCACTACTTTCGAGGGCTACGACGCCATAAACTTAACAATACCGGGGATAAGAACAGGTTTGCCGTTAAAGAATAGAACTGTGTTATTCGGTTCGTGTTTGTGACTTTCACGGTGCAAATACTTTCCCATTCTTCGATCAATGTGGCACGAAAGAAACATGTTTATTATTTCAGACAGGTTTGGATATTGTTGATGTTGTGTTTTTTTAGATCAGACTATCTTGAGTTAAGAAACTTAAATGATCGTCGATAGTGTTCAACATCGAGGTGTCATTGCATTGTCATTTGATCCCATTTGTCTCCATACAAAGACCTAAAATACATATCAGTCAAATTATCTCTGTTCCTGCTGTGGAAACATTCAGGTTAAAACAGCCTTTCATGGAAGAAACAACTTCTCCGTTGGATGACGTCCCTTTATACGACTGATTCACGTACTACTCCGTTGGATGACGTCCCTTTATACGACTGATTCACGTACTACTCCGGTGAATGACGTCCCTTTATATGACTGATTCACGTACTTGTCACTTTCGCTTTCTTATCTATGTAAATTAATCTTAAACAACTCAGATACAGATTTAGCAATGTCCCCAACACATTATTCGGATGAATCAAACTTAAACATGATAACAAGCAATGAAAATTGTGCTTTTTGTACCGTAGTTAAGGCATGGAAACGGTCTGATTTAGGCACTATTTGACTCTACACTACGGAGGCATACATCCTTTGGTGCAATTAAACATCGATTCACTTTCGTATAAGCACCCTACTTTTGATGAGTTTGATATGTATTGATCCCGATAAACAGACCATTTATTATGGTCAAGTTAAGAAACATATTTCCAGCACAGAGGTAAAGAGATAAAACTCTATTATTGTTGACTTGTTTTCATAGAAAGCTGCGCCCCGTTATGTATATGCATCTTATGTTCCTATTTAATCAGTGTTGGCATGGCAGATGGTGTCATTTATCCTACCAGTCAGTCTGATCATAAAACGTAATATGTTGCAGCATATATAGGATTTGGGGTCAAGCTAAACGTCAGTTTTTCCGCGATACTTGCCTTGTAATATAAACAATCAGGACTAGCATTGATATAACTCCACGCTCGGCATGTAGGAAACTTGTTTGGGGTTTGGAGGTTTTTATATGTTATTTTGTATATCATTACAAGCCGCGGCACAAAAAGGAAGGATACATATGAATCAGGGAACATGTCCTACTCCTACGAACCCATATATTTATATGGTCTCTTAAAGGGACTGGAGGCGTCCTTTGGTTCAATTACAAATTGATTCACTTTCGTGTTTGTGTGATGACGCGGGTCGTTAGCGTCTCCGTGGCCGAATGGTTAACGACGTTGCGTTGTAAATCTTCGCCTCTCACCGCTGCGGGTTCGAATCCCACTGGGAGCTCGACTTGTAAGTGGGGAGGTGTCGATTCTTAAGGATGGCGGGAGGTGTGCAGTACTGGTTAGATCTACCCAGGAAAAGTGGGTGCTCTGCCTCCACCACAAAAAAATGAACGTCATATATAACCTTGGATGTGTTGAAAATTACGTAAAACACCATACAAACAAACAAACGTAGTCTATTCATGCGACGTCACGACACATTTGTTGTTACATTGCTCTGCATATGTAGCAGGGCCTCTCTGGACCACTGTACAGCTTCCTGAATTTTCTTAAAAGTCTTAACTTTGTGAAACTTTATGTCTGTTGCTCGAACTATACTGCAAAAAACACGGAGTCGACCTATTGGCATTTGTTTTTAGATGTCCATATTTTGTAGAGACCCTGCTGTAAGGGTCCATTTCACTTTCATTTTCAAATGTATCATTACCCAGTATTATATTCTCAGATATGGGCTCAAACACATACAGGCATATCCAAACCTGTATGAAATCATAAACTAGTTCCATTCCTGTAACCTGGAACAAAAAAAAACGAGAACATATTTGCACATTGTAAGAAATAAACAGGAACCGAATGACAGTTATTTGTTTTTTAAGCGCAAGAACGTTCAAATCGTTGCTCGCAATGAAAATAACTGTTTAGTGAGAACGTTCAGATCGTTGCTCGCAATGAAAATAACTGTTTAGTGAGAACGTTCAGATCGTTGCTCGCAATGAAAATAACTGTTTAGTGAGAACGTTCCTACCGTTGCTCGCAATGAAAATAACTGTTTAGTGAGAACGTTCAGATCGTTGCTCGCAATGAAAATAACTGTTTAGTGAGAACGTTCCTACCGTTGCTCGCAATGGAAATAACTGTTTAGTGAGAACTTTCCAACCGTTGCTCGCAAGGGAAATAACTGTTTAGTGAAACCTTAATCAGACAGCATCTCAATATAAAAAAGTGTGTTTTTTATTGTAACATTTGTTATTTATACATTTAGACATGTGTATGTCGTTGCAAATTGTCGCTAAACACAATGTATCACACTCGTCCAGGAATTCAGTCATTGTTTGCACATTGTTTGGAAGTCCATTTATCGTGGCAAAACCGACTCTTTTGCAGAGTTTAGTGGGAGCATCGAGTGTGTCCCTTTCCAGAATCTGCGGATACTTTTCGGGAATTTGATATGTATTGTTCCCGAGATACAGATCCTCTATTATGTTCAAGTTAAGAAGCATATTACCAGTACAGAAGTTAAGAGATGATCATCCCGATTTTTGTTGACTTGTTTTCATAAAAATCTGCATCCAGTTACTAGTATATGCTACGGTCTCATTGCGAATTTCCAGCTTCCATTGATAGAAGAAGACCGTAGGTGAACCTCCGGGTAATTTTCTAGCACGGGCGGGCACATTGGTAAAACGAACCATCGACGCTGGAAAGCTTCCTCGCATAAATATTCCTGGTCCAATGAGGCTGGAACTCACAGTGGTGAGGGGCGAGTGATTTCAAGTCAGATACTGTAAACGCTCGCCCAAGGACGCTTGTCCTGAAATTTGGCTGAAAACACAAAACACGATTCGTGTATGGATCATGTATTAATGGTATTTATAAAATTCAATTGCATGTATTCTAAGTGTGTTTTATTCTTCAAAAAATGACATCTTTAAGTAATCTTCTGAATATTCAATTCTAAACTATTTCGTTATGTGATGAATCAAAACAATCTGTAAAACCCCGAGAAACGGTAATATTATCACTTGTAAAAATAAAACCGATTGTCTCTGTTTCGTAAACTTTATCTACAAAGAGTATATCACGCCCTCTAGCCCCGGATTGAACTCAATATTTAAAATGTCAATAGCACGAAAATTTCAGCCATCCCGAAGACGGAATGCATGTGACGGTAAACATGGAATCTTAAATGTGATATTTTCATTCCAACGGTGTACGACCCCAGTTTCTAAGAAAACGCTTTGCCATAAACGAGAACACAATGTGCGAAATAAACAAAATGGATTTTAGTTGGGAGTAGAGGTTATGAAGCCTGCGTATCACAAGTAACAGTCAAAAGACTAAATAACGTATATTCTTGTGCACAGTTGAAAACAGTTCGCGCTGATGTTCTTAAGAAAAACATTTGTCTGGGAGCTTTGCTTTAAAGAGGCTCTGTCCCTATCGTTAGGTCCAACAAATGATAAAGAGGATTATGAAACAATGTGATACGATTATACCCGTTGTTGTTAAGTCAATACTGAAAATGGGATCAACTGGAAGCAAGCAAACACAAACAAGAGAGAAATGTAGCAGACTCGGTTTTATTGAGTCTGATCATAACAGGTTATGTAGATGTAGAGTAGTGGAGCGCTGTGGTCTAGTGGTTGAGCGTTGGACCCATGATACAAAAGTCGTGGGTTCGATCCCCACCATAACCATATGTAAGCTTGACAGATACACGTAAATATACTAACAAAAATGATGTTGATGATGATTGTCTAGACAGCAAAACAGGAAATATTTAATGATGTTTTAAGAATAATTAGACAGACCGCCAACAATAGTCCAAACAAAGATGTTTTTGAAAAGTTCAGTACGCGAGTGAGTTAGCCCCCTTTTTCTTAAAACATGCATTTTGGCCATAAAAACAAATTAAATCTACGAAATTTACAGAAATTTGTCCGAGACAATATTCTCTATATGTTCCTTACTAAAGATATCACAAAACAACATAGCCCAGATTGTGTAGATGGCAGCTTTTGTTATCAACATCCATCAAATTACTCCCATTAACATTTCCATATCATCCACAAAAGAGTGTTGCTTGGCAAATTTGAAACTGTTTAATGGGATATTGAGTACTCGCTGAAGTGTGCTTACAAACATCCCACATTGTTTTATTAAAACGCTGTTTAAGCTTTTATACGCCCTCAAAAACTGGCCTATGGAATTAACAGCAAAATAGTCGGAAGTTTCTTTTTTGTTCAGTACATGTAGTTGTGGCAATGGCTTAAGCGGTATTCTACTGTGAATCCACACCGATTGGGATTGATGATCCCGGTCGGAAAACTCAGACTTTCGCAGTATCATTCGCAATTGTTTAGTAATTGAGTACTGACATTCGTTTAACGACAACACAGGTCTATTTCTTGTACCAAATGACAATCATGTTTTTAATTAAAGCACAGTGTTTAATTCCATACATCTAAATGCACTAAATGCACTAAACTATTGATACATTATGTACATCACTTTGATTGCAACAATTCAATTTAGTTGCTGACGCACGTAGACTGTGTAGAATGAGGATATGATATAACATCTATACTGTCGAAGTGTCAAACAGAGACAGCCATTGTTCAATTTAAACATTAAATGCATTCAAAGAGACAGTAAAAGTTAATAATTAAAGCAGCTTGTAGTTGGAATTTAGTTATCATTTTACATTCTCAAATTAACCATTAATCAAAGATATACAATAGGGCTCAATCTCTCCTAGAGTATGTTCTAAAATAAATTGAAACAGCCAATAGTTTCGGACAAACAGTCCATTGCTTACAATGTACAAGCGTACAGGTTTAACTTGTTAAAAGGTTTATCAAAAGAGGTTATGCCCTTATCATTTTGCAACGCACTACATGCTTGTTGGTGGACCCGTTTACAGTTCGCCACTATGCTTTCCTGATGACCGGACGGGCTGTCGACCCTATGATGACGTCTACCTAAATCCCTAAAGGACGATCACGTTTGATGTTTGTCTGCAATCTTGTCTTGTCGTGCCCTCAATGGTTTTTTCTCTTGTTGCTCTGGCTTCTGCCAAGTCACTGGGTACCTGCTTTGTGGCTTTCTAGGCTATTGTTTGTTTTGTATTTATATACACACGAGCATATTTTTGTTTTACTTATATTGCCTATTAATGCTGCCTTGTTGGTTAGAGAACAGTTCATGGCGGGGATTTCTTTATTTACAGCGTCCCGTTTTATTGGGATGATAGTAGGGTAAGTGTGAGGTTTGGTGCATCCTAGAACCTGGTTTAAACCCCCAGCGGTCTGTTTTGTCACTGACTGTTCCAAGGAGGTAGCGCTATGGTCAACCCTCGTGTGTTTGTGATGTATTATCTTGCCTTTTATTCATCTGTTTATATAGTTGTTCATTGTTTCTTTGTGTGTATAAGTTTGTGTGGTTGACTGTCGTCCTTGAATGCTACTTTTTTGTTCGATTTGTATGCCCCACGAAAGGATATAGTTATCGCACCATCCATCCGTCAGTCCTCAGTTCGTGTCCGGACTGTACCTTCAAGACCAATGCATTGATTTTTAATTAACTTGGCACAAGTAATTACCATAACAAGACGATGTGTCGCGCGCAAAAGCCAGGTGCGTACCTCAAAAGTCAAGGTCACTCTTGCAGTTCATAGGTCAAAAACAGGTACGCAATTTCGTGTCCGGACCGTAACGTCACAACCCCTGCAGGGATTTTTAAATAAATTGGCACAAGTGATCATCATAACAAGACGATGTGTCGCGCGCAATACCCAGGTCCGTACCTCAAAGGTCAAGGTCACACTTGCAGTTCGTAGGTCAATTACAGGTACGCATTTTCGTGTCCGGACCGTGTCACAAACTTATAGGGATTTTTAAATAACTTGGCACAAGTGATCACCATAACAAGACAATGTGTCGCGCGCAAATCCCAGGTCCGCACCTCAAAGGTCAAGGTCACACTGACAGTTCATAGGTCAAAACATGTATGCAATTTCGTGTGCGGACCGTAAAGTCCCCACCCCTGCAGTGATTTTTAAATAATTTGGCGCAAGTGATCACCTCACCATAACAAGACGATGTGTCGCCCGCAAAACCCAAGTCTTCAAGGTCAAGGTCACACTTGGAAGTCAAAAGTAAAATCGTGTCCTGTCAATAACTCTGGCATTCATGGACGGATTTTCAAATAACTTGGCGTAAGTGCTAACCACAACAAGACGATTTGTCGCGCACAAAATCCAGGTTTGTGGCGCCAAGGTCAATGTCACACTTAGAGGTCAAAGGTCAAATCGTGTCATGTCAATAACTTTTGCATTCCTGGACGGATTTTCAAATAACTTGGTACAAGTGCTCATCACAACCAAACGACTTGCCGCGCACAAAATCCAGGTCCGTGGCTCCAAGATCAAGGTCATACTTAGAGGTCAAAGGTCAATTCGGGGTCATTTGTCACTTACAGTGATATTTCTTGTTAAAATTACTTTTATTATGTCCGACTTCGTATTGAGAGGTTTACACAATATATGACATCAGTAAGATTTAGCCCAGATGTATCTGTATTAACTCCAATAATATCTAGCAAGTCCTATCTTCTATAACGATAATCTCAAAATTGGTGGGAATGCTATTTTCATTCAGTCATGGTATAACAAAGGCATATTTCTTATAAATGATTTAGTTAAAGACAATGGAGACTTCTACTCAGAACTAGAATTTAAGGAGATGTACCATGTTAGAACAAATGTTATTCAATATAATGGAATAGTTGTATCAATTAAAGGGTATGCCGTTAAACAAAATATTAAAAAGTTCCATAAAAAGATACAGAATCTATTAATATTAGCTAATATTACACTTCCAACTAACAACACCAAAGGAACCAAAAACATGTATCATTATGACCGCTCTGTGTATGTGAGTGTGGTGGTGGGTCGGTGGGCAGGGGGGAGGTAAATTCAGTCAAATATAAATAAAATGTAATGATTTTGGGAATATCATTATAATTTGCTCCAGGGTTACCATGGGATAGGGGTCAAAAGTTCAAATACACAAATACCCTAAACATTTTTTATTCATTTACAGTATCATACATGTATACAGAAAAGCATAAATAATACTATTTCTGATCCGAGTATCAACGAACGATCAAAACAATTGCATGTAAAATGGATACAGGGTTAAAGGGAATTGGCCTGTGTGAAGAAAAGGTGGGTATTTTGCGAATATAAATAAAATGTAATGATTTTGGGAATATCATTATAATTTGCTCCAGGGTCACCATGGGACGCTGGGATAAGGGTCAAAAGTTCAAATACACAAATACCCTAAACATTTTTCATTCATTTACAGTATCATACATGTATACAGAAAAGCATGAATAATACTATTTCTGAGCTGAGTATTGAATTGAATTGAATTGGGGTTTTAAGGCGCACCAACAAATGAAAAGGTTATATGGTGCCTAAAAGGCATGAACATGCCAGGCTCATCTTCCATGTACATCGAGATAAAATATGGAAAATGGGCCTAGAACCTTCTCACCCTGAACTGCAGAGTTGCTGCAAATTCTATCGTAGGAACTCCATTTACGCTGGAGCCACGTTATTGTTTTTCTGCCACTGCTCTTTTGATGCGAGCGAGATGGCACCTGAAACAATGCAGGGATCATGACGAAGACCTTTAATGAACATGAACAAAAATGATAAAATGAACATGAATTTGGGGGGATTCTACCACTCTGCCTATCCCTCCAAAGGGATCTGCAGTGGCCCTATTCTTTGCCCCGTGACCAAACGGGGCCCCCGAGAACCACACGGGGGCTGAGCTGAGTATCAACGAACGATCAAAACAATTGCATGTAAAATGGATACAGGGTTAAAGGGAATTGGCCTGTGTGAAGAAAAGGTGGGTATTTTGCGATGGCTAGTTTATATTTTTAAAAAGCGTCCAATTCAAAATTAACTTTTTACTAAATACTAATCTTCTGAACTAAACTGCTGAGCTGCTCTCAGTCTGTTTCTATACTGCCAAATATTGTTCCAAAGGCTACCCCACTAAAACGTGGGTATTTTGCGATGGCGCGCCGTCGAATTCGTTCTAGTTTATATTTTTAAAAAGCATTAAATTCAAAATTAACTTTTTACTAAATACTAAACTGCTGAGCTGCTACCAGAGTCTGTTTATATACTGCCAAAGATTGTTCCAAAGGCTTCCCCACTAAAACATTACAATGAGAACAGTCCACATCTCATCATAAATGACTTTGCATAAGCAATTTGCATAAATGGTAAACATATTTACATCCATTTTAATTTTAGTTGTTCTTCAAGGCCAAATCAATAATAAACATGAAATGCAACATGTAAACATTGAGATATAGGTAACAGTTCCAACAATGTATAATGGCTGGAAGTTAAGAAATCATACATAGATACATGTAAGACTCAATTAAGCATACAAATCTAAGATTAGCACAATTTAAAACACAGCTCTTGAGTACTTTAATACACACCTTTAAATGTCCTAAAATCGGCAAATAAAATCAGCGACCATTCACACATACGCATAATCTTAGTTATTTACAGTTTAAAATTAAACAGCCAGTGTAAATCATACAGACATCAGCCTTGGCAAATCTTGCACATGTCACATGGTACCATCTGTTCATTCATTTCAAACTTTATTTTTTGTCTATCCGACATTAACAAGCATTTAATAAAATAACATGAGCTATGAATAGCTATTTATCGACATACAATAAGTAATGATATGACATACATTACATTATGAGATATATATACAAGCTGTAAAAGAACACACACTTACATTATTTTAGAAGCAATACTTAATCATCAGTGCCGATCCTGCACATGGTGAGCCATACAAGGTATAAGAGACAATATAATTGAATTGGGGTTTTAAGGCGCACCAACACATGAAAAGGTTATATGGCGCCTAACAGGCATGAACATGCCTTGCTCATCTTCTATGAACATTGAGATAAAATATGGAAAATGGGCCTAGAACCTTCTCACCCTGAACTGCAGAGTTGCTGCAAATTCTATCGTAGAAACTCCATTTACGCTGGAACGATGTTATTGTTTTTCTGCCACTGCTCTTTTGATGTGAGCGAGATGGAACCTGAAACAATGCAGGAATCATGATGAAGACCTTTAATGAACATGAACAAAAAAGGATAAAATGATCATGAATTTGGGGGGATCTACCGCTCTGCCTACCCCTCCAAAGGGATCTGCAGTGGCCCTATTCTTTGCCCCGTGACCAAACTAGGCTAGAGACAATATATATATTTACTTAATACTATGTAACGTAAAACTGTATAAGGGAGACTAATTTAAAAGACCAAACACTCATGCCAATATAAAAGATTGACACATAATGATTATCTAGTATAAAACAAATGTAAGCATAGCACAGTAAGATACTTATACAAACTATAAAACACATATAAAAGCACAAACTATAACAGCTCAAATAGCACAAACTATGCAAGAACATACAATTAGCATAAGCAATAGAACGCACATAAATTGTACAATTTTAGAGGCACCATATAGTCAGGCAGGTGTCGATCTTGAACGTGGCGATGTACTATAGGAAGTTAAGAACTGTTTAATATATTTTTGTAAAATTCTGAAATTAGCAATTGGAGCAAAGGATCTGAGAGTTGAACAGCATACATGTCATTAAAATGGAATTGATTTTCAACATCTAACTAGAATAAAGAACACATTATTTATTGTTGAAGAGAACTTTCTAATATAATTATACATTCTTCCATAGCTTATTCGCAATGTATTCTTAAATATGGTAGATTTGTGTAAATGTTGGTATATTTGGGTAAAGGAAAGGGATTTGGGTAGTTTGTGGTACCGAGAAGTTCGGAAAAGTTTTGTTGGAAAACCACTTTAATACTGACTTTAATAGATAACCATTTTTTATCAAAATACACTTAATTATTATAAGAATAGAAACACATACGACACTTTTACATACATGCATCTTTATCAAATTATTTTATCTTAATTCAGAACTTTTGCAAAAGGTTATTTAAAATACAAGTCTCTGTCTGTTCAATTTGTTTGTAATTCGGATAAATACTAATCCGGATATTATACAGGGAGTACTTTTGCCATTATCAAACCTCGCTCTCGTTTTTCACAGCATTTCTAGGTCGTGGGGTCGCGACATTGATACTGTTTAGGGAGTGCACAGTGCAAATTTGCTTATACACATTTAGGACGCATTTTGTAATGATGGGCAATCGGCTGAAATTTACAATCGATCGTCGGTTACAATCGGTTGGATGTAACCGATTAACCATCATAATCGGTCAGTCAATATGAAGTTTAACATGTGTATGTTAATCTGATGTATTTTTTCCCGTCTTGTTTCTTACACCATTGTCATTTTATCAGCAAAATAATTCTAATTGATATAAATGAGTTCATTTGTATATATATGCTTATTTTCACCAGTGTCGTCTCCTGGATAATCATGTTTATTTATTTTGAATATTAATTAGTGCATTTTTACATTTAACCAATGACCGATTATAGACTTTCATAATCGATCATCAGAATCGGATGCCTGAGTAACCGATGATCGGCTACATCACTAGCATTTTGCATATATAATGCGGGAAAGCTGCTTGTAGTTACGATATAAATATGAGCTGTCGGACATTTGAATTTCCCGGTGTTAAATAAGGTGTTTATTTGTAATTATGATGATATATTGAAACCGTAAGTAGGTAGCCTGTACATTACCTAAGATCCTGTCGATGTTCCTGACGTCACTCAAAGATTATAATTCCTGTGTTTCGTAAATTGTTTTAAAAGCTTTGTTTATCTGCAGGACAGTGTGTATAATGTGACATCAAATAACATAATTTCGAATTAAATTTAAACAACAAACATTTAACCCTGTCATATATGGCCTACTTATCTAATAGTTCAATAGTGGTTCATTTTCATTCCAAGTTCCAAGAAGACACATTTTGTAATAAAAATGGAATAACAAATTAACAAGTTAATAACTTTTAAATAAAAATAAAACATTTAACAGGCTTACGCCTTTTTTTTGGACAAATCCGACTGAACGTAATCTGTATTACAAGGTAAAATACGGTATATGATCAATCTTATAGTAGGAATAACAATATATTTTACATATGCCGTAACAATAACCAGCAGTAATTGACATTTTGCGATACACATTCGTTCGTGGAATATACTTTTATGACCATTATTTAAAGGAGAATTTATATACTTATCATATTGTAGTGGTGAATTTAAAACTCAGAATGTACAGTACTGGACTCTCAAACTACTGATGCTTACTTATACTTGGGTCTTTATTTTTATTACTCATAGACAAGATTAATACAAGACAGTTATATATATAACTCTGGTTAAATATGATTAAAATGAAGAGACTCATTTTAAGTGTAATAAGTAAATGAATGAATGAATGCATGGTGTTTTACGGCACATCGACACATAAATAGGTCATATTGTGCGCAAAAGCCGATGAATCATGAAGGAATGAAGTAGTAATTAAAAGTAATGTAAACATATAAAGATAAAACTATCTACAAATAAGGGATGATATGGTAGCAATATAAACTATGTATATATGTAAATCAACAAAAGTCCGCCAACGGGCTTGTAAACAAGTAAATATATATCATGTATATAGAAAAATATTATACCGATTTATAAAGTCTGATTTCTTTAAGGAAATCTAAAACAAGACTAAAATCTATAATATCAAATAACTCTTTCAAGGTATTAACTGTGTAGTATCTTTGTCGCATAGGATCAAAGCCTACACATTCCAACAGATATGTTTGACCGTTAACGGTGCAAAACAGGGTATACATTCTGGCAACTGCTCACCTTGTAATAAATATGAATGAGTACAGCGTGTATGCCCTATCCTGACCCTGGCTAGGACAACTTCCTCTCGACGAATGGGTCTAAAGTTAATCACTTTAAATAAATTACGAAATACAAGGATTATGACCTTTGAGTCATGCACATCAGGGAGTAAGTATACAGGGAGGAGAAACTGATCGTTTTGCCGTGTTATTCATGGTCATGAAGGTAATTTCATGGTGGTGATTATAAGATAAAGCTTAAAAAGAGGTGATGAAAATGTGCCTTTTGAGATATCAGCTGAAATTTTCAATTTTTCAAATTAAAAATGGTGTGGAGCTATTGCAAACGAGATACAAAGTATGGGTTATATTAGGCATTAATAATAACAAAAAGTAATTTCGTGATGTTGATTATAACAGAAAGCCATAAAAAGGAGGCTGTAAAAACTGCCTGATTTGAGATGTTGGCTGAAATTTTAACTTTTCAAATGTAACGCGCTTACATTCGATTTACCTGTATCGATAAAATAGTAAATGGCGACGTTCTAGTGCGACAACATACATCAATAAACTAGAGCGTTTATGAACCCGTTTCTCCTTCCTGTATACTTACTCCCTGTGCACATGTATCGGTTTCAAGGTATTATTATAATGGCAATAAAAAAAGCCATTTAACCCAGAAAAGGTCAATAGTCTATAAAATGTAAACTGCCGCACTGCCGCACATCCAAGACCTAGGCTTAATAAACGCATCTTCATCCAATGTTATCATCTCAGTGAGAAGTATTGCCACATGACTTTTACCAGAGAACTCTCTGAATCTGCCTATATCTTTTGCTGTCATTGATCTACACTTATACTATTGTTTTTTCTGCATCTTTTGACCTATTGCTTTTACATTTATTAAGGACTATATGACGACCCTTAACTCTTTCTGGAGTAATTTTCCTGTTCCTGTTCCATGTTCAGTTGAAGAACTCCTTGAATATTTCACTAACCTCCTCCTCTTTTTGGTATTTTTTTACAATAAACGTGTCCCCATTATCTGCCCCGCTATCATCGCCGACAATCCTGTAAACGTTGGAGATGTAACTGTCAGTAACAATGTATACATGGATGAATTTGCAAGTCTAATAAGTGCATGGGGACATCGGTTGATTAAATGCAAATTTGACAAATACATGTTACAATGTCTGTTCTCCCTCCATAATGTTTGAAATTAAACATATTCTGGCTTTAATCACGTTATTCCTAGGAAATTAACTATAAAATTAGGTTTATACCAAGCATAATAACCTTTTGAGTATAAACTAATTGATTTATCTGATCATGCTGACTTAAACAACAAACCAAACTAACTGATATATTTGATCATGCTGACATAACAAACCAAACTAAGTGATATATCTGATCAAGTTGACTTCAACAACAAACCAAACTAATTGATATATCTGACCATGCTGACTTAAACAACAAACCAAACTAACTGATATATCTGATCATGCTGACTTAAACAACAAACCAAACTAACTGATATATCTGACCATGCTGACATAACAAACCAAACTAATTGATATATCTGATCATGCTGACATAACAAACCAAACTAATTGATATATCTGATCATGCTGACATAACAAACCAAACTAATTGATATATCTGATCATGCTGACATAACAAACCAAACTAATTGATATATCTGATCATGCTGACATAACAAACCAAACTAAGTGATATATCTGAAAAAGTTGACTTCAACAACAAACCAAACTAATTGATATATCTGATCATGCTGACTTAAACAACAAACCAAACTAACTGATATATTTGATCATGCTGACATAACAAACCAAACTAAGTGATATATCTGATCAAGTTGACTTCAACAACAAACCAAACTAATTGATATATTTGATCATGCCGACTAAACAACAAACCAAACTAATTGATATATCTGATTATGCTGACTTAAACAACAAACCAAACTAACTGATATATCTAATCATGCTGACATAACAAACCAAACTAATTGATATATCTGATCATGCTGACATAACAAACCAAACTAATTGATATATCTGATCATGCTGACATAACAAACCAAACTAATTGATATATCTGATCATGCTGACATAACAAACCAAACTAATTGATATATCTGATCATGCTGACATAACAAACCAAACTAATTGATATATCTGATCATGCTGACATAACAAACCAAACTAACTGATATATCTGATCATGCTGACTTAAACAACAAACCAAACTAACTGATATATCTAATCATGCTGACTTAAACAACAAACCAAACTAATTGATATATCTGACCATGCTGACTTAAACAACAAACCAAACTAACTGATATATCTGATCATGCTGACTTAAACAACAAACCAAACTAACTGATATATCTGACCATGCTGACTTAAACAACAAACCAAACTAACTGATATATCTGACCATGCTGACTTAAACAACAAACCAAACTACTGATATATCTGACCATGCTGACTTAAACAACAAACCAAACTAACTGATATATCTGACCATGCTGACTTAAACAACAAACCAAACTAACTGATATATCTGATCATGCTGACTTAAACAACAAACCAAACTAACTGATATATCTGACCATGCTGACTTAAACAACAAACCAAACTAACTGATATATCTGATCATGTTGACTTAAACAACAATCCAAACTAACTGATATATCTGACCATGCTGACTTAAACAACAAACCAAACTAACTGATATATCTGACCATGCTGACTTGAACAACAATCCAAACTACTGATATATCTGACCATGCTGACTTAAACAGTTTAAACAAACCAAACTAATTGATATATCTGATCATGCTGACTTAAACAACAAACCAAACTAACTGATATATCTGACCATGCTGACTTAAACAACAATCCAAACTACTGATATATCTGACCATGCTGACTTAAACAACAAACCAAACTAACTGATATATCTGACCATGCTGACTTAAACAACAAACCAAACTAATTGATATATCTGATCATGCTGACTTAAACAACAAACCAAACTAACTGATATATCTGACCATGCTGACTTAAACAACAAACCAAACTAACTGATATATCTGATCATGCTGACATAACAAACCAAACTAATTGATATATCTGATCATGCTGACATAACAAACCAAACTAATTGATATATCTGATCATGCTGACTTAAACAACAAACCAAACTAACTGATATATCTGATCATGTTGACTTAAACAACAATCCAAACTAACTGATATATCTGATCATGTTGACTTAAACAACAAACCAAACTAACTGATATATCTAATCATGCTGACATAACAAACCAAACTAATTGACATATCTGATCATGCTGACATAACAAACCAAACTAATTGATATATCTGATCATGCTGACTTAAACAACAAACCAAACTAACTGATATATCTGACCATGCTGACTTAAACAACAAACCAAACTAACTGATATATCTGATCATGCTGACATAACAAACCAAACTAATTGATATATCTGATCATGCTGACATAACAAACCAAATTAATTGATATATCTGATCATGCTGACTTAAACAACAAACCAAACTACTGATATATCTGATCATGCTGACATAACAAACCAAACTAATTGATATATCTGATCATGCTGACATAACAAACCAAACTAATTGATATATCTGATCATGCTGACATAACAAACCAAACTAACTGATATATCTGATCATGCTGACTTAAACAACAAACCAAACTACTGATATATCTGATCATGTTGACTTAAACAACAAACCAAACTAACTGATATATCTGATCATGCTGACATAACAAACCAAACTAATTGATATATCTGATCATGCTGACATAACAAACCAAACTAACTGATATATCTGATCATGCTGACTTAAACAACAAACCAAACTACTGATATATCTGATCATGTTGACTTAAACAACAAACCAAACTAATTGATATATCTGATCATGCTGACTTAAACAACAATCCAAACTACTGATATATCTGATCATGTTGACTTAAACAACAAACCAAACTAATTGATATATCTGATCATGCTGACTTAAACAACAAACCAAACTACTGATATATCTGATCATGTTGACTTAAACAACAAACCAAACTAATTGATATATCTGACCATGCTGACTTAAACAACAAACCAAACTAATTGATATATCTGATCATGCTGACTTAAACAACAAACCAAACTAATTGATATATCTGATCATGCTGACTTAAACAACAATCCAAACAAACTGATATATCTGATCATGCTGACATAACAAACCAAACTAATTGATATATCTGATCATGCTGACTTAAACAACAAACCAAACTACTGATATATCTGATCATGTTGACTTAAACAACAAACCAAACTAATTGATATATCTGACCATGCTGACTTAAACAACAAACCAAACTAATTGATATATCTGATCATGTTGACTTAAACAACAAACCAAACTAACTGATATATCTGACCATGCTGACTTAAACAACAAACCAAACTAACTGATATATCTGATCATGCTGACATAACAAACCAAACTAATTGATATATCTGATCATGCTGACATAACAAACCAAACTAATTGATATATCTGATCATGCTGACTTAAACAACAAACCAAACTAACTGATATATCTGATCATGTTGACTTAAACAACAATCCAAACTAACTGATATATCTGATCATGTTGACTTAAACAACAAACCAAACTAACTGATATATCTAATCATGCTGACATAACAAACCAAACTAATTGATATATCTGATCATGCTGACTTAAACAACAAACCAAACTAACTGATATATCTGATCATGTTGACTTAAACAACAAACCAAACTAACTGATATATCTAATCATGCTGACTTAACAAACCAAACTAATTGATATATCTGATCATGCTGACATAACAAACCAAACTAATTGATATATCTGATCATGCTGACTTAAACAACAAACCAAACTAATTGATATATCTGATCATGTTGACTTAAACAACAAACCAAACTAACTGATATATCTGATCATGCTCACTTAAACAACAAACCAAACTAACTGATATATCTGATCATGCTGACATAACAAACCAAACTAATTGATATATCTGATCATGCTGACTTAAACAACAAACCAAACTAACTGATATATCTGATCATGTTGACTTAAACAAAAAACCAAACTAACTCATATATCTGATCATGCTCACTTAAACAACAAACCAAACTAACTGATATATCTGATCATGCTGACTTATATAAAACAACAAACCAAACAAACTGATATATCTGATCATGTTGACTTAAACAACAAACCAAACTAATTGATATATCTGATCATGCTGACTTATATAAAACAACAAACCAAACAAACTGATATATCTGATCATGTTGACTTAAACAACAAACCAAACTAATTGATATATCTGATCATGGTGACTTAAACAACAAACCAAACTAATTGGTATATCTGATCATGGTGACTTAAACAACAAACCAAACTAATTGATATATCTGATCATGCTGACTTAAACAACAAACCAAACTGATTGATATATATAGTTTATTTTCAAATTTCCAATAGGCTAACCGCCCATGAGGATATACATACACATATACATATATGGCTGACAGTCAAACTCAGTCTTCAAATTAAACAGCAAATAATTATAATATACATGTATAATGAACTTCTTCATTGTTAGGAGAAGGTTTTTCAACTAAGGACAATTATATATTTGCAT
This sequence comes from Cyrtodaria siliqua, assembly GCA_037043455.1. Classification (NCBI taxonomy): domain Eukaryota; kingdom Metazoa; phylum Mollusca; class Bivalvia; order Adapedonta; family Hiatellidae; genus Cyrtodaria; species Cyrtodaria siliqua. The sequence goes on from JAWPHD010006757.1 coordinate 115,849, forward strand.
GTCCGCATAACATACTACCTGTTGATACTTATTCATGTATATTCTTACATGACATACATGATTGCATATAATTCAAACAGCTTTTAATTGTATGAACACGTAAATAATTTTAAGTAGATGCTTAGCAACCAGGTATACATATGCAAGTAAACATACATATTATTAGCAACGCTACACCAATTTGTGATACATTCTACAACATATAGTTCAATTATTGGCAAACATAGTTTCGTTCCTTTTAGTAAAGGCTTTATTTATGAAAATGGCGGCGTTTCTTACTTCTTTTGTACAAGTTGAATTAATTAACAAAACCATTTTATGCATATTCGGTCTATTCCAATAGTATTTTTTAATAAATTGTTTTCTTAGATCGGAGTATAACGGGCATTCTAACATGAAATGAAACTCATCTTCTAAAATATTACAAACATAACATTGTCTCTCATTTATCGGTGTTCTGTTTGGTTTATTCCATCGTCCTGCTTCTATTTGTAATCTATGAGATGAGACTCTTAATTTAGTCAAAGCAGTTCTAAACTTTGTTATGTTACATAATGTGAGGTATGGCTGAAATCTAAAACTACATATATTATTATAAAATAAAGCTCTACTTGAATAAGTTAATCTACTATTCCAATTTTGTACAAAGTTGTCATTTAATCTTTGTTTAAATATGCATAAAAACAGTTTTACGTTACCAACACTTTGCGTTAACCATATATCATTAAACCCCATTCGATATAACATTTCTCTTACCGAGGAAGCCCAATTCTTTATATTTGGTTTCACATGTATATCATATAACATCAGATCATATAATTTCTTAACATATTTGTTTTCATTTTTATTTAATATTTTTAACCAATACTTTATGATATTATAATGTCGCATAATAACCAGAGGTTTTCTACCCAATTCGCCGTATACAAAATCGTTTTGTGTTGTCTTTTTCACTCCCAAAATTCGTTTACAAAATTGTAAATGAACCCTTTCAATGTCATTCGCCTGATTGAAGCCCCATACTTCTGACCCATAATTCAGAATAGGAGTAATTAATTTATCAAATAAATCTATTCTATGTGCAATTGGTAACTCCGTAAATTTATAAAGACATTTAAATATGCTGACTTAAACAACAAACCAAACTAATTGATATATCTGATCATGCTCACTTAAACAACAAACCAAACTAACTGATATATCTGATCATGCTGACATAACAAACCAAACTAACTGATCATGTTGACTTAAACAACAAACCAAACTAACTGATATATCTGATCATGCTGACTTAAACAACAAACCAAACTAACTGATATATCTGATCATGCTGACTTAAACAACAAACCAAACTAACTGATATATCTGATCATGCTGACTTAAACAACAAACCAAACTAACTGATATATCTGATCATGCTGACTTAAACAACAAACCAAACTAACTGATATATCTGATCATGCTGACATAACAAACCAAACTAACTGATCATGTTGACTTAAACAACAAACCAAACTAACTGATATATCTGATCATGCTGACTTAAACAACAAACCAAACTAACTGATATATCTGATCATGCTGACTTAAACAACAAACCAAACTAACTGATATATCTGATCATGCTGACATAACAAACCAAACTAACTGATCATGTTGACTTAAACAACAAACCAAACTAACTGATATATCTGATCATGCTGACTTAAACAACAAACCAAACTAACTGATATATCTGATCATGCTGACATAACAAACCAAACTAACTGATCATGTTGACTTAAACAACAAACCAAACTAACTGATATATCTGATCATGCTGACTTAAACAACAAACCAAACTAACTGATATATCTGATCATGCTGACTTAAACAACAAACCAAACTAATTGATATATCTGATCATGCTGACATAACAAACCAAACTAACTGATATATCTGATCATGCTGACATAACAAACCAAACTAACTGATCATGTTGACTTAAACAACAAACCAAACTAACTGATATATCTGATCATGCTGACTTAAACAACAAACCAAACTAACTGATATATCTGATCATGCTGACTTAAACAACAAACCAAACTAATTGATATATCTGATCATGCTGACATAACAAACCAAACTAACTGATATATCTGATCATGCTGACATAACAAACCAAACTAACTGATCATGCTGACTTAAACAACAAACCAAACTAACTGATATATCTGATCATGCTGACTTAAACAACAAACCAAACTAACTGATATATCTGATCATGCTGACATAACAAACCAAACTAACTGATCATGTTGACTTAAACAACAAACCAAACTAACTGATATATCTGATCATGCTGACTTAAACAACAAACCAAACTAACTGATATATCTGATCATGCTGACATAACAAACCAAACTAACTGATCATGTTGACTTAAACAACAAACCAAACTAACTGATATATCTGATCATGCTGACTTAAACAACAAACCAAACTAACTGATATATCTGATCATGTTGACTTAAACAACAAACCAAACTAACTGATATATCTGATCATGCTCACTTAAACAACAAACCAAACTAACTGATATATCTGATCATGCTCACTTAAACAACAAACCAAACTAACTGATATATCTGATCATGCTCACTTAAACAACAATCCAAACTAACTGATATATCTGATCATGCTCACTTAAACAACAAACCAAACTAACTGATATATCTGATCATGTTGACTTAAACAACAAACCAAACTAACTGATATATCTGATCATGCTCACTTAAACAACAATCCAAACTAACTGATATATCTGATCATGCTCACTTAAACAACAAACCAAACTATCTGATATATCTGATCATGCTGACATAACAAACCAAACTAACTGATCATGTTGACTTAAACAACAAACCAAACTAACTGATATATCTGATCATGCTGACTTAAACAACAAACCAAACTAACTGATATATCTGATCATGTTGACTTAAACAACAACCAAACTAATTGATATATCTGATCATGCTGACTTAAACAACAACCAAACTAATTGATATATCTGATCATGGTGACTTAAACAATCATCAACAAATGTACACCGAAACCTGAGTTTATCAACATTTGTTCTCTTTTTTATGCACTCGCAAACTTTGGCCAGTGCATAAAATTTGCACTCACCAAATTGGAAATCTACTGGCCATCACTATGAAATCCTTACGTTATTTTTCCAGAGCTATTTTTTGCAAAGTAAGGCTTTTTTTCCCGGCCATTTCCGGCCATGAAAGCAGCCAATAAAAATTTGCTAGACTGTATCACTGGTTAACATTATTTTGAACGTAAAACGATAAAATGCCAGCCTGTCTTGTTATCGCTAAAAATAGAAGCTCATTAGAACAAAATATGACCTTGGAGACAGTCATAACAATGCATGCGGAGCTGATGTTGTCGAACAACTTCTAAAACGAACAACTTCTAAAACAGACCAGAGAAGCATTTGTTTCACCTGTTAATTATTATTTTATCCTTAAAAACCCATAAAATCATACATTTAAGTGACTTTCTTAACTTGAAAGCAACTCGCAACATTTTGTTAACTTTTGCAATTTTAACTCGTATTTGCAAATCCAAAACTCACAAAATGCTAGCTGAGAGTGCTAAATTCAAGCACTGAATGAATTTTAGTTAAATAACGGCAACATTTCGTACAAACCCATTCATCAAAAATATCCAGGTGTTCAGGTCATATAATAATGTATATGTGTCAGTTAAAAGTATATGTTTATTCATGGAGTTTGGATTCTCAAAATATGATGCTACATATTCCTCATTATCAGTAGGTTTAGGTATAGTATACATCTGTTGTAAAATATACCTGTTGATGGCGAGATAGAGAATTTAAACAGATGTGGAAGAACTCTTTTCCTAAGCCGTTACAGTTACAGCAGAGCCTGAAGTGTACTTACGCTTTCCTAAGCCGTCACAGTTAGAGCAGAGCTTGAAGTGTACTTACGCTTTCCTAAGCCATCACAGTTACAGCAGAGCCTGAAGTGTACTTACGCTTTCCTAAGCCGTCACAGTTAGAGCAGAGCTTGAAGTGTACTTACGCTTTCCTAAGCCGTCACAGTTACAGCAGAGCTGGAAGTGTACTTACGCTTTCCTAAGCCGACACAGTTATAGCAGAGCTTGAAGAGTACTTACGCTTTCCTAAGTCATTACAGTTACAGCAGAGCTTGAAGTGTACTTATGCTTTCCTAAGTCATCACAGTTACAGAAGAGCTTGAAGTGTACTTACGTTTTCCTAAGCCGTAACAGTTACAGCAGAGCTTGAAGTGTACTTATGCTTGCCAAAGTCATCACAGTTACAGAAGAGCTTGAAGTGTACTTATGCTTTCCTAAGTCATCACAGTTACAGAAGAGCTTGAAGTGTACTTACGTTTTCCTAAGCCGTAACAGTTACAGCAGAGCTTGAAGGGTACTTATGCTTTCCGAATAAGCCGTCACAGTTACAACAAAGTTTGAAGTGTATTTACGCTTTCCTAAGCCATCACAGTTACAGCAGAGCTTGAAGTGTATTTAAGATTTCCTAAACTGTCACAGTAACAGCAGAGCTTGAAGTGTACTCAGCTTTCCTAAGCCGTCACAGTTACAGCAGAGCTTGAAGAGTACTTATGCTTTCCTAAGCGATCACAGTTACAGCAGAGCTTGAAGAGTACTTACGCTTTTCTGGCTGCGGTCTGAACAGGCACAGAATCCTCTTGTTGAGTTCCACGGCTCGTCCAATCTCATAGCCGACACCCATCGATACTTGTGTGACTTCTGCAACTATCACTGCAACAAAACATATATGTTATTGAGGTTAGTATTATAATATGTCAGATATTTATAATCAACTAGACTAGAAGGGTGTTCCAGGGAACACTTGTCGCCTGCCATTGAGTATTTTAACAAGGACAATCTAACTACAATGTTTAAAGACGGGTTGCAATTTTCATGAATTATTAAGCAGAATTATTTTTTTAAGTTTCATGAAAAGGGGCATAACTTTGCACAGAATAACAGATAAGGAAGAACTGTATTAAGCTTCACGATCATAGGTCAATATTTTGTCAAGTTATGAGCTAGTTTAGGTTGCATGTTAAAGTTTTATGAAAAGGGACATTACTCCGCGGAAATAAAATTCAGAGTTATTTGACATATCAACATTTGAATAATTGATCAGGAGGAATTGTATAAAGTTTCTTGACCATAGGTCATTATTCCGGTTAGGTTGCATTCTGCTAGATCAGTCTATATTCCGGTAATTGATGGGTGCTTTTTTTTTTTTTTTTTTTTAAGTGCAGATAGCTGGCAGCTTACTTTGTATTATATTTAGTTCCATAAAGTGCCTCATTATTAGTCTAGTCACAACAATTGACCATCTGGAACACAGTGGTCGTCAATATGGATCTATGTATACAGTTTATTGTACTAGTCACAATAACTGACCATCTGGAACACAGTGGTCGTCAATATGTATCTATGTATACAGTTTATTGTACTAGTCACAATAATTGACTTGGAACACAGTGGTTGTCAATATGTATCTATGTATACAGTTTATTGTACTAGTCACAATAATTGACCATCTGCAACACAGTGGTCGTCAATATGTATCTATGTATACAGTTTATTGTACTAGTCACAATAACTGACCATCTGGAACACAGTGGTCGTCAATATGTATCTATGTATACAGTTTATTGTACTAATCACAATAATTGACCATCTGGAACACAGTGTTGTCAATATGTATCTATGTATACAGTTTATTGTACTAGTCACAATAATTGACCATCTGCAACACAGTGGTCGTCAATATGTATCTATGTATACAGTTTATTGTACTAGTCACAATAACTGACCATCTGGAACACAGTGGTTGTCAATATGTATCTATGTATACAGTTTATTGTACTAGTCACAATAATTGACCATCTGCAACACAGTGGTCGTCAATATGTATCTATGTATACAGTTTATTGTACTAGTCACAATAACTGACCATCTGGAACACAGTGGTTGTCAATATGTATCTATGTATACAGTTTATTGTACTAGTCACAATAACTGACCATCTGGAACACAGTGGTTGTCAATATGTATCTATGCATACAGTTTATTGTACTAGTCACAATAACTGACCATCTGGAACACAGTGGTCGTCAATATGTATCTATGTATACAGTTTATTGTACTAATCACAATAATTGACCATCTGGAACACAGTGTTGTCAATATGTATCTATGTATACAGTTTATTGTACTAATCACAATAATTGACCATCTGGAACAGAGTGTTGTCAATATGTATCTATGTATACAGTTTATTGTACTAGTCACAATAACTGACCATCTGGAACACAGTGGTTGTCAATATGTATCTATGTATACAGTTTATTGTACTAATCACAATAATTGACCATCTGGAACACAGTGGTTGTCAATATGTATCTATGTATACAGTTTATTGTACTAGTCACAATAATTGACCATCTGGAACACAGTGGTCGTCAATATGTATCTATGTATACAGTTTATTGTACTAGTCACAATAATTGACCATCTGGAACACAGTGGTTGTCAATATGTATCTATGTATACAGTTTATTGTACTAGCCACAATAATTGACCATCTGGAACACAGTGGTTGTCAATATGTATCTATGTATACAGTTTATTGTACTAGTCACAATAATTGACCATCTGGAACACAGTGGTCGTCAATATGTATCTATGTATACAGTTTATTGTACTAGTCACAATAACTGACCATCTGGAACACAGTGGTTGTCAATATGTATCTATGTATACAGTTTGTTGTACTAGTCACAATAACTGACTTGGAACACAGTGGTTGTCAATATGTATCTATGTATACAGTTTATTGTACTAGTCACAATAATTGACCATCTGGAACACAGAGGTCGTCAATATGTATCTATGTATACAGTTTATTGTACTAGTCACAATAATTGACCATCTGGAACACAGTGGTCGTCAATATGTATCTATGTATACAGTTTATTGTACTAGTCACAATAACTGACTTGGAACACAGTGGTCGTCAATATTTATCTATGTATACAGTTTATTGTACTAGTCAAAATAACTGACCATCTGGACAACAGTGGTTGTCAATATGTATCTATGTATACAGTTTATTGTACTAGTCACAATAACTGACCATCTGGAACACAGTGGTTGTCAATATGTATCTATGTATACAGTTTATTGTACTAGTCAAAATAACTGACCATCTGGACAACAGTGGTTGTCAATATTTATCTATGTATACAGTTTATTGTACTAGTCAAAATAACTGACCATCTGGAACACAGTGGTTGTCAAAATGTATCTATGTATACAGTTTATTGTACTAGTCAAAATAACTGACCATCTGGAACACAGTGGTTGTCAAAATGTATCTATGTATACAGTTTATTGCACTAGTCACAATAATTGACCATCTGGAACACAGTGGTTGTCAATATGTATCTATGCATACAGTTTATTGTACTAGTCACAATAACTGACCATCTGGAACACAGTGGTCGTCAATATGTATCTATGTATACAGTTTATTGTACTAATCACAATAATTGACCATCTGGAACACAGTGTTGTCAATATGTATCTATATGTATCTATGTATACAGTTTATTGTACTAGTCACAATAATTGACCATCTGGAACACAGTGGTTGTCAATATGTATCTATGTATACAGTTTATTGTACTAGCCACAATAATTGACCATCTGGACAACAGTGGTTGTCAATATGTATCTATGTATACAGTTTGTTGTACTAGTCACAATAATTGACTTGGAACACAGTGGTTGTCAATATGTATCTATGTATACAGTTTATTGTACTAGTCACAATAATTGACCATCTGGAACACAGTGGTTGTCAATATGTATCTATGTATACAGTTTGTTGTACTAGTCACAATAATTGACTTGGAACACAGTGGTTGTCAATATGTATCTATGTATACAGTTTATTGGACTAGTCACAATAACTGACCATCTGGAACACAGTGGTTGTCAATATGTATCTATGTATACAGTTTATTGTACTAGTCACAATAATTGACCATCTGGAACACAGTGGTTGTCAATATGTATCTATGTATACAGTTTATTGTACTAGTCACAATAATTGACCATCTGGAACACAGTGGTCGTCAATATGTATCTATGTATACAGTTTATTGTACTAGTCACAATAACTGACCATCTGGAACACAGTGGTCGTCAATATATATCTATGTATACAGTTTATTGTACTAGTCACAATAATTGACCATCTGGAACACAGTGGTTGTCAATATGTATCTATGTATACAGTTTATTGTACTAGTCACAATAACTGACCATCTGGAACACAGAGGTCGTCAATATGTATCTATGTATACAGTTTGAAGACTGGAGGGTAAAAAAATGTCTAAGAAACTTGGAGTGTTACCTTCAGATTCCTTTAACCAATCAACACATATATCATGCATATCTTTATCTGTCAAGTTCTTTTCATCTAAAACAAAAAGAGTTTTGCTATTTAGTGGATTTTTTTAATGGAAAAAAATCACTGAAATGTACAATATCTTATCAAATATTGAATTTAGCATTTATTTTAACATACAAACTATGGAAAGTCTGTCGCCCTTATTAAACATTTTATTACCTAGAACTGGGAAAATATAGAGGTTTTGCAACTGGGAACACAAAGTTTATTCTGCCCCACTTAAATAGGTTCGAGCCCCGGTCTGGCTGCACATTTTTCTAACCCTGTGACATTTGGTGCCCAATGGGGGACTGTGACTGCGTAAACTCTGAGAAACATTAGAAATAATTCTCTGTACCCATGCAAATTCGAGGACGAATTTCAGTCTGTAGGGCGTGTGTGTCACGGTTAAGGATATCTAAAAGGTAGATTGATGTTGCATTGTCCGGCCGGCTATGTCAGTCGGTAGATCATTGGAACGGTGGTCCTAAGGTCCCGGGTTCGAGCCCCGGTCTGGCTGCACATTTTTCTAACCCTGTGACATTTCTGGCCTTGTACAGAAATGTTCAATAGAAATGAAATGATATCACAAAAACTTTCTTAAATTGAAATTAAACGTATTCGGTCTTAGTTCATCCACATTTGAAATATTATAGAGGGTACCCGTTATACTTCGTCCACATTTGAAATATTATGGAGGGTACTCGATATACTTCGTTCACATCTGAAATATTATGGAGGGTACCTGTTATACTTCGTCCACATTTGAAATATTATGGAGGGTACTCGATATACTTCGTCCACATTTGAAATATTATGGAGGGTACCGTTATACTTCGTCCACATTTTAAATATTATGGCGGGTACCCCTTATACTTTGTCCAGATTTGAAATATTATGGAGGGTACCCATTATACTCAGTCCACATTGGAAATATTATGGAGGATACTCGATATACTTCGTCCACATTTGAAATATTATGGAGGATACCCGTTATACTCTACCAGCATATGGCTTGTAAAAATCAACATATGATTCAAATTATTAATTAAAATGCAAAGGCAGCACTAGTTGCACTGCTTTTTTCTGTCAACACCGTGCCACAGTGGGACATGGAGAGAACCGTCAATGCTTAATTAAATCCAGCTTCTTTGATCCCACATCCCAGCCAGCATGCTAACGTTGTACCAACGTTGGCTCGACGTCAGCTTCAACGTTGGTCCAACATTGTATATCGATGTCGGCCCAACGTAAGTTTGTCCAACTGCCCTAACAATGCAGCGACATTGTACCAACGTTATCTTTTCCAGTCTTTAAAAGTCGAATATTTGAGCTATATACAACATTTTATATTTTAATTTAATTTCTTTCTCATGCATCGACGTGATGTTGTCCAACTACTAAGGATGGACAGTTCCATTTACTTAGAGCTGCATGGTGGAAATGTAGCAAACTTGTTCTGCTTCATAAAGAACAATTTTAATGATCGTTGAAATATCGTGATATTTGTATAAATTTATTATAACTTTAAAACTGGTTTCTTTATATTGATATATTCAGTATGTTTATATAGCTATTAGTTGAATTATTTATTTATATATAATAAAAGAGTTAAAACACATTTAAAAGAATAAAATTGAAGTCATCAAGTTTATATAAAAGGATAATTACGTCCCTTTATGTCCAATAATGTCGTAACCCGACGTTGCACCTACGTCTTATTTTCGACATCGCATCAACGTTGGCCAACGACGTTGTCTACAACGTCCAACGTTGTTTCTGCATTGGTCCAACTTTTGTAGACAACGTTGAGGCTACTGGACAAAATAACATTGGGTCAACGTCACTGTACAGTGTTAACCCAACAGGTTTCAGTGTTAGTCCAACGTTGAAACGATGGCCCAACGATGTCACAACGTCGGCCAACGATGTCCCAACGTTGTAGGCAACCGTTGTGACATCGATGAGGATGCTTGACAAGACAATGTTAGCCCAATGTTAAAACAGAAGTTGGGCCAATGTTGGTCCGACGTTAATATTTTAGCTGGGTTGCATTTCGTCAGTTTTTACAGCTTTTCCGATGTTGTATAGACTTCGTTCCAACTTTTGTGTGAGACCGCAATCTTACGCCAAACTTCACTGTTTGCCAACGTTTTATCGACGTCGCAACAACGTCTGATGTCCGACCGCAACGTTACACCTTATTGCCAACGTCGATCCAACGCCAGCATGCTATCTGGGATGTTGTGTTAACCAGGGCTTATCCGTGGTGCGGTGTCCGTCTGTCTGTAAATATTTTTTTGTAGAGACTAATCCTCCGAAAATACTGGATGGATTTTCATTGAGCTATAAAGAAATGTTGCCAATGAAGTCTAGTTGATCCTAGCAAAAATTCATGTTGATGTGAAATACAAGATGGCCACCAAAGCTAAAAATATTTTTTAAAAAAAACAAGTTTGTAGTGACTACTTCTTGAAAACTATAAGTGATATTGAAAAAAAATGATCAGTATGACATGATGTTGGTCCTTGTTAAAAATGATTTTGATTCGACATTGACCATGACTGCCAGCAGCCATCTTTGTTTACATAGAGTTATATAGTAAAAAATTGTAGCGACTACTACTCCTCTGAAACTACTTGACGAATTTTCATGAAACTTCACTGGAATATTGCTCGATATTTAGTTGATCCTAGCAAAATTTCAGGTCGGCCGGAAATTCAAGATGGCCGCATTAGCTAAAAATAGATTTTTAAAAAATAAGTTTTTTTTAATAGTGACTACTCCATGAAAACTATAAGTGATATTGATATGGGACTTTTTCTAAAATGATGAGCATGACATGATGTTGGTCTTTGTCGAAAATCATTTTGGTTCGACATTAAACATGGCTGCCAGCAGCCATCTTTGTTTACACAGTTTAATAGTAAAACCTTGGAGCGAACACTCCGCTGAAACTACTTGACAGATTGTCATGAAACTTCACAGGAATGTTGCTCATGGCGTCTAGCTGATCCTAGCAAAATTTCAGGTTGGCCGGAAATTCAAGATGGCCGCCATGGCTAAAATATAGATTTCTAAAAGACAAGTTTGTAGCGAATACTTCTTGAAAACTTAAGTGATATTGATATGGGACTTTTTCTAAAATGATCAGCATGACATGATGTTGGTCATTGTCGAAAATCATTTTGATTCGACATTAAACATGGTTGCCAGCATTCATCTTTGGTTACACAGAGTTACGTAGTAAATACTTGCAACTACTCCTCTGAAACTACTTGATTTTCATGAAACTTGAAAGAAATGTTGCTCTTGATGTGTAGCTGATCCTAACAAAATTTCAGGTCAGCCGGAACAATTAAGATGGCCACCATGCTAAAACTAGTTTTTTAAAAAACAAATTTGTAGTGATTACCTCTTGAAAACTATAAGCGATACTGATATGGCACCTTTTCTAACATGATCAGCATGACATGATGTTGGTCCTTGTTGAAAAATATTTTGATTCAACATTAAACATGTTTGCCAGCGGCCGTCTTTGTTTACATAGAGTTATATATAAAAACTTGTAACAACTACTCTGAAACTACTTCACAGATTTTTCATTCACAGGAATGCTGATCTAGCTATCATAACCTGCCAGAAGAGCTTCAAGGTCATAGACCTCTTGTTTAAACTTACCTTGGAAATGTCATTCGCCATTTATGGATTTCCCTCCCAATTAAGGGCAAAAGTCCCCCCAATCAAGGGCAAAAGGCTCCTTTCCCAAAACTGTTAAAAAGGCCCTGTGTTTAACACAGTGCCATAGTGTGACAAAGATAGAACTGTAAATGCCTACTTAGATCCAGCTCCTTCGGTCCTACATGTTCTGTTAACGCTGTGCCAGTGTGACATATAGTGAACTGTAAATACTTACTTAGATCCAGCTCCTTCGATCCTACATGTTCTGTTAACGCTGTGCCAGTGTGACATATAGAGAACTGTAAATACATACTTAGATCCAGCTCCTTCGGTCCTACATGTTCTGTTAACGCTGTGCCAGTGTGACATATAGAGAACTGTAAATACTTACTTAGATCCAGCACCTTTGATCCTACATGTTCTGTCAACACCATGCCATAGTGTGACAAAGATAGAACTGTAAATACATACTTAGATCCAGCTCCTTCGATCCTACATGTTCTGTTAACGCTGTGCTAGTGTGACATGGAGAGAACTGTAAATACTTACTTAGATCCAGCTCCTTTGATCCTACATGTTCTGTCAACACCATGCCATAGTGTGACATGGAGAGAACTGTAAATACTTACTTAGATCCAGCTCCTTCGATCCTACATGTTGTCAACACAGTGCCATAGTGTGACATGGAGAGAACTGTAAATACTTACTTAGATCCAGCACCTTTGATCCTACATGTTCTGGTAACGCTGTGCCAGTGTGACATATAGAGAACTGTAAATACTTACTTAGATCCAGCTCCTTCTGTCCTACATGTTCTGTTAACGCTGTGCCAGTGTGACATATAGAGAACTGTAAATACTTACTTAGATCCAGCTCCTTCGATCCTACATGTTCTGTTAACGCTGTGCCAGTGTGACATATAGAGAACTGTAAATACTTACTTAGATCCAGCTCCTTCGATCCTACATGTTGTCAACACAGTGCCATAGTGTGACATGGAGAGAACTGTAAATACTTACTTAGATCCAGCACCTTTGATCCTACATGTTCTGTTAACGCTGTGCCAGTGTGACATATAGAGAACTGTAAATACTTACTTAGATCCAGCACCTTTGATCCTACATGTTCTGTTAACGCTGTGCCAGTGTGACATGGAGAGAACTGTAAATACTTACTTAGATCCAGCACCTTTGATCCTACATGTTCTGTTAACGCTGTGCCAGTGTGACATATAGAGAACTGTAAATACTTACTTAGATCCAGCTCCTTCGATCCTACATGTTCTGTTAACGCTGTGCCAGTGTGACATATAGAGAACTGTAAATACTTACTTAGATCCTGCACCTTTGATCCTACATGTTCTGTTAACGCTGTGCCAGTGTGACATGGAGAGAACTGTAAATACTTACTTAGATCCAGCACCTTTGATCCTACATGTTCTGTTAACGCTGTGCCAGTGTGACATATAGAGAACTGTAAATACTTACTTAGATCCAGCTCCTTCGATCCTACATGTTCTGTTAATGCTGTGCCAGTGTGACATATAGAGAACTGTAAATACTTACTTAGATCCAGCTCCTTCGATCCTACATGTTCTGTTAACGCTGTGCCAGTGTGACATATAGAGAACTGTAAATACTTACTTAGATCCAGCACCTTTGATCCTACATGTTCTGTTAACGCTGTGCCAGTGTGACATGGAGAGAACTGTAAATACTTACTTAGATCCAGCACCTTTGATCCTACATGTTCTGTTAACGCTGTGCCAGTGTGACATATAGAGAACTGTAAATACTTACTTAGATCCAGCTCCTTCGATCCTACATGTTCTGTTAACGCTGTGCCAGTGTGACATATAGAGAACTGTATATACTTACTTAGATCCAGCACCTTTGATCCTACATGTTCTGTTAACGCTGTGCCAGTGTGACATATAGAGAACTGTAAATACTTACTTAGATCCAGCTCCTTTGATCCTACATGTTCTGTTAACGCTGTGCCAGTGTGACATGGAGAGAACTGTAAATACTTACTTAGATCCAGCACCTTTGATCCTACATGTTCTGTTAACGCTGTGCCAGTGTGACATGGAGAGAACTGTAAATACTTACTTAGATCCAGCTCCTTCGATCCTACATGTTCTGTTAACGCTGTGCCAGTGTGACATATAGAGAACTGTAAATACTTACTTAGATCCAGCACCTTTGATCTTACATGTTCTGTTAACGCTGTGCCAGTGTGACATATAGAGAACTGTAAATACTTACTTAGATCCAGCTCCTTCGGTCCTACATGTTCTGTTAACGCTGTGCCAGTGTGACATGGAGAGAACTGTAAATACTTACTTAGATCCAGCTCCTTTGATCCTACATGTTCTGTTAACGCTGTGCCAGTGTGACATGGAGAGAACTGTAAATACTTACTTAGATCCAGCTCCTTTGATCCTACATGTTCTGTTAACGCTGTGCCAGTGTGACATGGAGAGAACTGTAAATACTTACTTAGATCCAGCTCCTTTGATCCTACATGTACATGTTCGGTCAACACCGTGCCATAATGCTGCAGCTGCTTGATAACCCGACCATACAACTCCGCATCCTGGCGGCCACCTTGAATACTTCCACAGAAAAATATCTTCATACTCATCTTCTACAACTTAATGAGCTGCTACCTATCGAGATGTAAAACAATCTATCGTTTGTATTTATAATATATACATGCTCAAGGTCAGTAAAAGACAAGGCAAATAAGTTTTTATATAGTAGGCCTGTGAACATATTTCTGGCATTCTTTTTCTAGCAGTTATCGGGTAAAAGAATCAGGAGTCTGACATGTAGTAGTGGTAATCCGGGTAAATGCAGACGTTTTTTACATGTTCAGCTTTCACCGCTGATGCTGGTACCCATATTGTGTCTCCCATATGCAGAGATAACAAAAAACAACGGGAAACATTGTTTGGACTAATTTTCATTTGGATGGTTCTTGGCATCACACAAGTTATTTAATGATATTCATTGGAAGTGACCTAATGTGACACTGGCTTAATATGGCCATGCTATAAAATGGCATATTGGATCGTGGTGATAGTTGGTAGAGCGCTCTTCTTGTACTTTAAGCCAGGTATATTTTTCTAAAAGACGTGCGATTCACATTATACATCGTATCTCCAACATAGATCTCATTATTTTTTATTGATGGTTACAGTGATTGTACACAAACAACGTATGAGAGTGGATACAATTTTTGTTTTGTTACATGTCCGTTTTTCCCCCTTTTCCGTGTTCAGGTGACAGTACCCTATTGCAAAAACCGGTCTGATTGGCGGAAAAAGTATATGAAACCCCAATGCCTAATGCATACATAAGCCTTATTTTGATTGGATGATAGACTAGGTGGGAAATTCAATTAGGTTAACTTGAATTTGTTATTTATTTCTGATTATTATTTAACATAGCTTCCATTTGTATGATTTAGCTCTATGATATAGCAGAATAAAAAGGAAAGAGGGTGATTTAAATAAATTGACTTGGGGATTCCCTCAAATTGTAGGGTCATGTCCTTCGGACATCTAGAAGTGGCACTAAAAATAGGTCAAACCCTAACACGAAGTTCCTGTTTACATGTATTTAAGGGTAAGCAACAGGGTAAGCAACAGTAAGCCTGGGGTTTTTGTTTGCATGTCAGATGGGAAAACATTAAACAGTAAGTCTATGGAAAATGCAATAGGTCACATACCACTATTGTTTTGGGGTTACAGATTGGCTGAAAAAAGTATAGGGTGTATTAGGGTATATCTTTTTCGAAAGAGCTAATTTCTGATTGGGTATAATTGCCTTAATCATAACTGATGTACATAAAATGTCAAAATAATATGTGTAGGTGATAAAACAAGAGGTCAATGACCTTGAAGCTCTACTGATTGATTTTGATTTCAGGAAGTAGTCGCTACAGACTTGTTTTTTGAAAAATTATTTTTAGCCGTGGCGGCCATCTTGAATTTCCGGCCGACCTGAAATTTTGCTAGGATCAATAAGACATCAAGAGCAACATTCCTGTGAAGTTTCATGAAAATCCGTCAAGTAGTTTCAGAGGAGTTGTCGCTACAAGTTTTCATGATATAACTCTATGTAAACAAAGATGGCCGCTGACAGCCATGTTTAACGTCGAATCAAAATAATGTTTGACTCTGATAACCGTCATGTCATGCTGATAATTTTACAAAAAGTCCCATATCAATATCACTTATAGTTTCAAGACGTAGTCGCTACAAACTTCTTTTTTAAAAATCTATTTTTAGCTGTGGCGGCCATCTTGAATTTCTGGCCGATCTGAAATTTTGCTAGGATCAATTAGACATTAAGAGCAACATTCCTGTAAAGTTTCATGAAAATCTGCCAAGTAGTTTCAAAGGAGTAGTCGCTACAAGTTTTTACTATATAACTCTATGTAAACAAAGATGGCCGCTGGCAGCCATGTTTAACGTTGAATCAAAACAATTTTTGACAAGGACCAACATCATGTCATGCTGATCATTTTAGAAAAAGTCCCATATCAATATCACTTATAGTTTTCAAGAAGTAGTCGCTACAAACTGGTATTTTGAAAATTTATTTTTAGCCGTGGCGGCCATCTTGAATTTCTGGCCAACCTGAAATTTTGCTAGGATCAATTAGACATCAAGAGCAACATTCCTGTGAAGTTTCATGAAAATCCGTCAAGTAGTTTCAGAGGAGTAGTCGCTACAAGTTTTCATTATATAACTCTATGTAAACAAAGATGGCCGCTGGCAGCCATGTTTAACGTCGAATCAAAACGATTTTCGACAAGGACCAGCATCATGTCATGCTGATCATTTTAGAAAAGTCCCATATCAATATCACTTATAGTTTTCATGAAGTAGTCGCTACAAACTTGTTTTTTAAAAACCTATTTTTAGATCTGGCGGCCATCTTGGATTTTATATCAACATGAATTTTTGCTAGGATCAACTAGACTTCATGGGCAACATTTCTGTAAAGTTTCATGAAAATCCATTCAGTAGTTTCAGAGGAGTAGTCGCTACAAAAAAAAGTTTACGGACAGACGGACGGACGACGGACGCCGCACCACGGCATAAGCTCTGCTGATCTCTGATCAGTAGAGCTAAAAAACTGTATTTGTTCTTGCATCTGGGCTATTTTATTGAGAAAATTGCAGGTATAGTAAATTATCAGAAATGCACATTTATTTGCTGCGAGTCCGACGGTCAGCACCTTCATCAAACCGAAAGTAGGTGAAAGCATTACAAAAAGCCCAATTATTTTCATTATTGAAAATAAAGTAGCCTAAAAGGTTCCCTTGGGTATGTAAAATGTGTTTAAGGGCCAAAAGGCTATAATGTAACCCTATGTAAAATGCAATAGTGGTATATGACCAATAGTGGTATATGACCTTTACCTTAGGGAGACGGGTCGTTTCGCCCACCGGTCGTTTCGCACCTGGTCATTTCGCACATAGTCGTTTCGCCCACCGGGTATATGTATATAGTAATGAATGTAGGGGTATGTTAGCGTTATGGTTATCATAAAATCGCAATATATTAGAATTAATGTTATTATAATCATAAAATAGAAATGTAATGTATATCGCAACTTAAGATTACTTTGTTGATATTGATATTAATATTTCCCTTAGAGTTTGACACATGGCATATTTATATTTTAAATAAGGAAAAGAAAAAGGGAATCTTACCTTAAAATTAGACACGTGCCATATTTATGCTGCAAATTGCAACATTTACAGGAAAGAGTTTGATAATTAAAATGTTTATGCCGGGAAGAGTTTGACACATGCCATGGTTATTAATCGTATATATAATGCGAAACTTGTTTTTTTGTAATTACATTATTTTGTTAGCAAATCATATCTTTCAACATCTTCATTTTATGGATGAAAATTTTAAAAAGTGAACTTTAATTTTCAAAATGCCGGTGCCAAAGCAGCCGTGTAAAATCTGTATGAAGCAGTGTAATACTGACTGTCTGTTCTGTCAAGTAAGTAGCTTTTTACATTAATAAAGGATAGTAGGCAAGTGTGTATTTATGTCAACGATACGGCTTAGTGTGTAAGTATGCAGATATTGAAGATGAGTACCACTTTGTTTTAGCACAGAGATATTAATAAACAGATAGGAAACTTCCTATCTTAACCAATGAAGTAACCAAAATATCACGTGGCACTTTAACTTCTCTCTCAATTATTCACCGATTTTGATGAGAATACATCCAAAAGATTCATAGTGAATAGCAAATGGTATTATAATAATTTATGTTTATTTTCAAAATAAGAAATTGTATAAAAAAATGTTTTAAGTTTAAAATGTCATAATTTTTCGCTTTCCTCTTAAACTGAATCAATGTTTTGACATAGTCAAAGTTTCCATCAAACTCCTTTTTTGCTATTGATGTAAGATACAACAAAATACCATCATTACCGTCGCCCAAGTGTGTATACATTTGTATTTAACTAATGCAAGCAATCAGTACGATAATTCTGATACATTTGGCAAGTATATTAAAGAATATTTTAACCAAAGAAATGCCATGATTGGTAATTAAATATTTCGTTCATCCTCTGTAGTAGTGATACAGAGTTTAGAAGGTATAGGTATCAGTATATTCATACAATTTAATGGGTTTTTTTATATTGCATTTGTTTCCATAAGACATATGTTATTTTTTTTAATCTTGGCAGACATGTGATCAATGGGCTCATTATACTTGTGAATTATTGACGAAAAAGGCTTATAAGACATTGGCAAAGCTTGACTACACCTGTGTAAATTGTAGAGCTGATCAATATCAAAGAGGATAATAGAGTGTACTTTTATTGTTGTAGAAAACGTACAAAACGTCGGAACTGTGGACATGCAGCATCCGCAGTAAAAAGATACAATGACACGCGACTGTCACACATCCGCGTGGAAAATGCTCGGCATTTCATTTTCTCGATGCAGAAACAGCTGCGGCTATTGAAGCAGGCCAATCGCTGGTACATGGATGGCACTTTCAAGGTATGTCAAATAATTGATTTATACACATATATGTTTTGTACTAGTATGTCACAAGCTGTTTCGTTTGGTATAATTTCCGATTTCCGATGTTAGATATTTTATAATTTATTTTTATTTCAGGTAATGTAACAGGTACACACATATATATAAATACATGTATAATACATAGAGGATCTGACATGAGTTGTCATTTCATACAAAATTTTATTAAACGAGTTCAGGAATTTGTTATTAACCGAGCCTCTGGCTAGACACATTCCACCGACATTCAACGAGTTAAAGGGGCAGGCCAACACCGAACCACTTAAGAAACTAGTTGATTATATCGACAAACAGTGGATGAGGAATCCCGTGTTCGATGTTCGGTCATGGTCAGTTTTTGGCTGCGGCATTAGAACCAACAATGACGTTGAAGGTACGCTTATTTGTATGTTTTTCTTTCTGTTTTGGCTATCCGCGGAGCGAAATTTGCAAAGCATTTACTCTATCTTCGTGAACGTTGGTACAAACCTAGTTTTAAATTAAACTTATTGAAAATATTATTGCTATAAACTTATTGAAAATATTATTTATTACCAGGGTGGCACTACAGGCTAAACCAACGAGCCGGTCATATCGGCCTAACGTTTTACCGTCTAGTCCCTCTCCTGCGAAAGGAGGCAGGGCTCGTGGAACTACAGTCCCGTCTAGTCACTGACAATCTGCTGACTAGGGAGACCAGAACAAGATACACCAAGCTCGAGGAAGGCATCCAGAAGTTGTGGAGCAGATATTCCGACTGAGAGGCTGCGCACGTCAGTATCCCGTCAGTATGCTCCGTCAGATGTTGATGGCAACCAGGCGGCAATAACAGACGATTAGACTAGTTATGTTGTATGCAATTACGATTTATATGTATTGCACAATATTTTGCTTGAGAAAAAAAAAATAAAAAAAATAAAAAAGGCACCAAAAAATGTGTCAAAATGTCACAGATTAAAGCAACTATTACAAAAAGCAATTAATTGTGATCATATTTACTAATTTTCCGTTATTACAACAAAAATATGATAAATGGTGGGCGAAACGACTTTGGTGAACGAAACGACTATGTGCGAAACGACCGATGGGCGAAACAACATGGTATGCGAACGGGACTGTGGGCGAAACGACACGGTCCAATGGTGCCTGTACATCATTCAGAAGTGACATCTATACATTGCCTTATGCAGTGTGAGTGAGTGGTAGATTTTCTTTACCC
Organism: Cyrtodaria siliqua; assembly: GCA_037043455.1. Classification (NCBI taxonomy): domain Eukaryota; kingdom Metazoa; phylum Mollusca; class Bivalvia; order Adapedonta; family Hiatellidae; genus Cyrtodaria; species Cyrtodaria siliqua. The sequence goes on from JAWPHD010006757.1 coordinate 136,360, forward strand.
TCGCCCTATGGCACTAGGCCTTTTGGCGAGCTTTTCGTCAGATGATTATGCAGTAGAGTCCGGGAAGGGTTGGAGTATCTCGTCCAAAGTCGATTAGTTGATGGCAGCAGTAGATTAGAGATGGTGGCACATCAGTGTAGAAACCCCTCTGAAGTCTGTAGAAGATTATTATTCCAAGTAGATTTCTAAGTCCAATTGAAGATTTTGACCAATCGGATTGCCTGCAGAATTGTGACTAGGTCAATCCGATTGTCGGCTCGAAAGTAGATTAGGAAAGTCCCAGCCAATCAGGAAATTGCAGAAGTATCGCAATCAAGTAGGTCAATCCGATCGTCCGTGTTGGCGCCAAATGTGTCGCAAGTAGGTCGATCCGGCTGCATGAGCTGCCCGAGTTCTGTTGGTGAAAACTTCTCCGTTTCACGCGCTGATCCTGAAGCCGTTATGCAATACAGGATCAGTGAGTATCTCGCAGGGTTTCGCCAACATCGGTATCCATGGTGGGTTAGGGTGATTCTAGTTGTGGTCCATCGTAGGTGCCTCATGTCGTCTAATGCGGGGACTTGCAGTGACATGGGGTAGCTCGCTGGTACAACGTCAGATTTCCAGTAGAAGCTTTAATCGTCCATCTTTAGGGCCACGTAAAAACAGGATAAAAACATATATACAGCGCTCTCAAGGCATTGTCCAAGCCTCCATGTGGCTCTACACTGTATATAGCGCTATACAGTGCAGGCGGATGATCCCAGACAGCAGAACGCCTTGCGGAGTCACTTTGTCCCAGACTTCAAACGCAAGACGTCCTGCCTGTTCGATGGTCTGAACTGGAATGATGCCTTATGCAGTTTGAAATGATACTGTATTTATAACACATAGGGCGCAATATAATCACTGATTAATTCGTACTTACTAAATTAATCAAATTAACACTTGGTCAACATTTCCGGGAATTTATGTGGGGTCTGGTACTCGTACAGGTGTACATGCTGGCGCCCCACAATGGTCCAGGGTCTGGTACTCGGACAGGTGCATATATGCTGGCTTCTTTTTCTTCTTCTTCTAGTCCAGCTGTTACCTTCACCGCGTGCACGTCGCTGCCTGGGCACTGCCGACGTTCAGGATGCCGAAAACTTGAGAACTTGCGTCACACCATCTGATGTCTCCCGATCCCTGAAATCGGAACAGGTCCGCAGGCTGAAGCTGAAACGGACCAATACTCAACCATAACCTTCGGTCATCAACGTTGAAGCAAAGCCTACATGCTACCGTAGTTTTTCACAAGCTATGTACAGAAGACCTAAGGGTGACACAGACATCGGGCGGTGCGTGCGGCGCAGGGGTCATACTGTGATGGGTGTGGCCCTAAAGGGGATCGTTTCCAATAGCGGATGTAGACAGCACACCTAGACGTCGTCCAGATCCCCCACCTCACCGCCACAGTGAAAACCACAGAGCGAAAGCGAAAACCACAGAGCGAAAGCGACAATCACCGACATACATACAACATGCAGACTCGAGTCGACATCACAACAGCAGCACCAGACCAACCAACACACTCATCTAGAACTGCCGAGCTTTGGTGATATCACCTATTCGAATCAGTGATATCACCAATTACCAATTCAGAAATAAAATCTATATAAATGACTGATCCCATCCAGGGTCCACGTAACTAAATAGATCGTCGTCTGTTGCAACATTTGGCAGGTTGTTTCGTCATCGGCATATAATGGCCGGCTTTCATCAGCTCTTGCAGCAATAGATACGGACATTTCCCCCCCCCCCCCCTCCCCCACACAGCAGAAGGGTTATACACCCTACCAAACCTACCCCTACAGGGATCGATCCAGAAAATGTGGTACTGCTGCCCCCACCCCCAACCCCTCCACCACCCTAACCCCGCAACATATAATTTCATTTTATATGCCTTTTCTATTATTTGATACAGTAATTCAAGTTGTCAATAAACACACCCTTCACCAATTACACTGAGAAACACAGTGGACAGTTATTATTTAATTATTACAACTAACCGTTAGCAACACTATACAATACCAATGACGTATAACGTTCTCCGTGATAATACTCTTGGGAGAAGTCTGTATTTTTCTTGTTGTAAAAACGAATAGGTGATATCACTGATTCGAATAGGTGATATCACTGATTCAAAACTAAAGGGTGATATCACCTATTGAATGAGTGATATCACCTATTTGAATGAGTGATATCACTGATTCTAATATGTGATATCACCCATTCGTTTTGAAAGAGTGATATCACCTATTCGAATTAGTGATATCACTTATTCAAATAGGTGATATCACCCATTCAATAGGTGATATCACCCTTTCGTTTTAAATCGGTGATATCACCTATTCGAATGAGTGATATCACTGATTAGAATAAGTGATATCACTGATTCAAATAGGTGATATCACTCATTTAAATTTGAATCAGTGATATCACCTATTCGAATCAGTGATATCACTCATTCAAATAGGTGATATCACTGAATTGTATTAAAAAGCAATACGGCGCCTCATACGATTTTGCCATTATCAAATCTCGCTCTCGGTTTGTTTGGGTTTTTTTGGGTGTTGGGGTGGGGGTCTCAGCACTAACTCTGTATAGTGAGTATACAGTGTTTATTTGGTTTTAGACACATTTTAGAACGTAAATATGATAACAATGCAGGGACTTACTTATTTAAGTGTAATAAGTAAAGTCAATTACTTTAAATAATTTATGACGCACGAGGAGTATGATATCTGAATAACGCACATCTATCTACTTTCAGTTTCAAGGTATCATTATAATGGCAATAAAAAAAGACATTTAACCCGGAAAAGGTCAATAGTCTGACAGCATATATTACTAAAAAAGGATAAAAATATCGGACAGGGAAAGCAGCATTCAAGGACGACAGTCAACCACAAAACACAAAAACAAACACGCAAACAGACAAACGAAAAGACAAAAGTAATAAAAAATGCAAACGACATCACAAACACAAAAGGGTTGACAATAGGGCTACCGCCTTGGAACGGTCAGTGGCAAAGTAGGCCACTGGGGGTTTAAACCGGTTCTAGGGTGCACCAAACCTCACACTTACCCTACTGTCATCCCATTAAAACAGGACAGTGTAAATAAAGAAATCCCCGCCATGATCTAATCTCTAACCAACAAGGCAGCATCAATAGGCAATATAAGTAAAACACAAATATGCTCATATAATACAAAAAAACAAAAGCCTAGAAAGCCACAATGAAGGTACTCAATGACTTTGCAGAAGCCAGAGCAGTAAGAGAATAAACCATTAAGGGCACGACAAGAAAGATCATGGA